>VUQR01016559.1:36639-67750 GCA_015108515.1 Hemichromis elongatus
ACACGGCTGAGCTATTGAGAAACCATCCTACCACTATAAGACCTTCAGATGTTGTGCTCTCCTGCTCTTTGTGATGCAATTACCTGCTCCATTTTGGGAAAACAACACCAAAAAACTACTTTCCAATAGCTATGTAGAAAAACGGTAGTCTTGACATCCCATACAGGGTTTTATTTTTTTAGAACATGATCATTTTTTTCAAATGGATTTTTTTTAATAGTTTTCTATGGGTTTGTATTTTGGGACATCACGAGATGAAGTCTTGAGGAAAGGAGCGAAACTTTCAGTTAACCAATAAACTATGTATTTTTAATTCTTTAGGATAGATATATAATATTTAATTGATCACCAGGCTAACACGTGACTATAAAAGGCGAGCTTTCAATTGCTTCCTACTGAAATGAATGTATGAACTGCATTCATTTTAAAATAAAATTACAGCTTAAGGCATATCTGCGCCTGACTATATGTAAACTCCCCGATTTATTACGTAAGCCACAGTCTGGGTTTTCCTCGTGTCCCAACGTGATGCCGCACAGCAGAGGCGCAGAACATCGAATAAATTCTTCCTGCAGCATGCATGTATGAGAAAATCTGCGTGGTAAGGATCTTATCAGTTATCTGCTCGCACACATGAAAACAAACTGCACGTCCTGCAAGAACGTTATTAGCGCATTATTTCTGCGCTCCTCAGGCACCGAGTCCCCAACCCCGGGCTCTTTCTCCATTTAAACAGTGAGGAGGTATATCCCACCTCCTGGCGCGGGGGACCCTTTTGTATAACACAAATGCGGGTTCGCTGCACCGCAGAGCTTTCCCCCAACCCATGCACGTACACAGACACGTTTACAAGCATGCACTAAATGATTCCTCTCACCTTATTTAAACGAATCAGTCCTCTGCAAAAGGCACACTGATTCTATTCTCTCTCTCTCTCCTGTAAGATCCAGCACAGGTGATGGAGCCGAGGTGAAACTATCTGCGGTGAGGCTCGGCAGCAGGTTTAAATACGGACGGTTCCCGTGTAGACGCAGTTCCGCTCGCCCGTCTTCATCTAAGTTGCGCCAAACTCTCACCTGGTGTCACTTGCATCTCCTCTTCTTCAAGCTCACCGGATCGCTCACTGGAGGCAGAATGAATGTTCTTGCGCGCGGGCTCATCCACAAGAGAGTCTGTCTGACGTCAGTGACTGGAAGCCTCGACCAATCAAGGGACGGCGCCGGGGATGCGGGGAGAAGTGGGAGGGGACGCCTATGGAATAATTTCATTCAGAAAAATGCGGCAGAGCCCCGTCGCCCCTCCCACTGCGGCTTGCTAATGCTCTCATTTCTTGTAAATAACGACCACACACGTTTTCTCAATAAGACCCAGACCCCTGGCTGAAGGAGAGGATACGAGTTTGTGTTGGGCAGGGCTGGAACTTGGCAGCTGTGAGCACACAGTGCAAAGCTCTGGCGCTGTCCACGGTGCTGAATCTCAGAGTATGACTCATGGGGAGATGTCGTACAGGGAGACAGAAATTTAGCCTACTGATTGAACGAATGATGGGGAGCAGCTTTAGCACACACTCAACTCTTTTTAAACACAATTTCCCATTTATGTTAAGCACGTGAAATATTCTTGAGGGTCAAGTGGTAAAAAACTGGCCTGTGGTTGCACTAACAGACATACGGGTATACTGATATGGAGTATCAGTATCCGTAACACTCCAGAAGTGTTATTCACTAAAACTGCTTTCAATATAACATCAGTACACATATATATTAGATTTATATAGAAAGATAAATAGATATATAGATATAACCTGTCTTTATCAGCCTCGCACAGAATCACAATCATATGGAAATCTTCTAGGAGGATTGAGCGTTTGTGTTTAGGTTGTGGGTGATGCGGGCTTTCCTACAATTCAGCAAAGCCAGGAATCAATCATACATTTTGCTTGTTATCCACCGTATTTGTCTTGTTTTTTTGATTTTTAGTATCGCTTCACAGAAACACACGCTCCCGCCTCCCCTACAGTAATACAGCAGCAGGGGATTCGTGGCTTCCCCCGGTTTGACACGAAGCGTAGGACGCTGCAGGCTGGGACCAACAGCTGTCTGCGTGGTGGCGCACGGCGCTGAGCTAACTGGGGGAATCTCGTCTTGTTCGAGCCATATTAGGACACACTTCCTGTCAATACACCCCTCCTACGTCACCGAGCTTAGTTGAGGCGCAACACTTGTTACCTTCGTAAATGTCGCCGGTATTAAGCAGTTTCTACAAATTCCTGCAGAATCACGGCTGCTCTGCTCATGATGCCCATTTATTTTTACACAAAATTAAACTATTTTGTGAAAATATTAATTGTGCTAACCATTAATGTAAAACATTTAATAGTTATAGGTTGTTTGTGTGTGCGCGTGTGTGTTAAACTGCCCTTTATGTTATTATGTCATGTATATCATTTCTAATACTAGCGGTGCTTAGTAGAGTTTAAACTAGTCTGTGGCCGATTTTGTGGATTGCTTGCCCACAGCGGAGGAGGAAATCGTGTGGAACGGGATTGCGGAATATCCCTTTGTGTTTTTTTCTTTGCTTCCTAACACATACGAGACACTCTGAAGGAAGATGTACACAGACAATGGGTGCCAGAGCATATGAGATGTGGGAGTTAAAGGAGCCACGTCGGTGTGAATGGAGGAGGTGGTGGTGATCGTTGCATAAAGCTGCTAAGTTTTGTCGTGATCGTGGACTCGGTGCACGTTTCTTTTTTTCTTCTGCGGCCTGATTGGGGGCTGTGACTCAGTGCATCTGCATCACAAAGCGACAATTTAAAAGGTCGGAAGCCCTTGTGCATTTTGCGCTGATGCATTTGCACAGCTGCAAGTTGTGGAACCTCTTATAAAAAGTGAGACCTGAGCACATTTGTACTCTGAGCTCACGCAATGCGCCACAGGTTTTTGGAAAATGACGCAATTTTTTGTAATGTTGCCTCTCTGTACATGAATACGGTGGCTTTAAAATTAGACAACCGGGATGTGATTCAGATTGCAGAATCTGAGCTTTGCATCAAATGGTTTAACAAACATGAAGCAGCCTGAAGTGTAGAACACATGGACATCGTGGAGAGTTTCTCTCTGACTTGTTTAGATGCTGTGATTGGTTTTTCTTAATCAGGGAGCGTGTTCTGTAATCATTCACTTTAGATTTTTTCTGCTTTTTTCAGGCCTTTTTGTCTAGCTGAGACGATCAGTTGTTGATTTGTTCTGTCCTATAAGGTTTTTTTGGTATTTCTTTGACAAGACTATTTTGGTTTTCAGCCTTACCTCCATCACCTGCATCTACGTCCCTTTGGACCTCACATTGAAAGTTCTACTGAAAATCTACAGAGTTTCTACATATGGAAGCAACTCCATGTTTCTCACCAGCTTGATTTGTCACGGAATAACAAGGAAACATTGTTCAATTGCTGTTAACAGCTTCAAGTCAAGTAGCTTTATTGTCATTCCAACCATGTGCAGTGGTACAGTACACAGTGAAATGAGACAACTTTCGTCCAAGACCATGGTGCTAAATATGACGTATAACAGACAACCAACATGGGACTACATAATGAAGAAGGTGTGTGTGTGTGTGTGTGTGTGTGTGTGTGTGTGTGTGAGAGAGAGAGAGAGAGAGAGAGAGATTCTACAGATAAGTGCTTGGTAGTGACATCTATGAAGGTATGTGTTTCGCAGACTGGCAGTGAGGGCCTGAATGCTCCGGTATATCTTTCCAGAAGGCAGCAGGATGAAGAGTAAGTGTGAGGTCCTCCACAATGCTGATGGCTTTGCTTAATTCAGTCAATACTTTTGTGAAACCACTTGAAGTAAAGCTCAAAGTCTGCATCTGGATTATTGAATTTTAAAAAACAAACAACTACTGTCGTGATTTGTAGACAAACGTGTCATTGGCTAAAATCCTATATGTCCCTTACTGTAGTTTCAAACATTAATGCTCAATACTCACGTATCGGCCTTTACATCTAGATCCAGCTTTACCAATAGGAGTGCAATTTAACCGTAACCTCTTCCCCTTTTGCAACTAATCACACATTAAGAGTAACATTACTACAAACATCTCGATCTTGGCTAGTGTCACAGAGTGTTACAATATTTTTGTGGGCCTTTCTTTGCATGTATCTGGGCTATTTTATACTTATTTGCACACATAAAGTACAAGAAACATATTCCAAAAAAGGGTGGCGATGCCTAAAAGGTATACAATAAGAAAGTTTTTAAAAAATCCTAGTTTTATCACTGAGGTAAAAACACGACTACAGAATAGAAGAATAACCAATTCATATAACAAGTGTACCTTTTTTTTTAGCAGACCTGTTTTCTGTTTGGAAATCTTTACAGGGATATTAGGGCCTTATTACCTCTTGTCAGGTCTAGATCAAGGTCTATTAAACCTTCCTCTGCTTGACTGGCTCCTAATTATTTAAAATGAAGCTACTTTAGAACATGTATTGCAGAACATCTGCTTGAATTCAATTACTGTAAGTATGAATAACATGAATTTGTTTTTGGAGCTGTTCCTTTTTTAAGACGTTTTTGGGGATCTTTATCTTTTATCTGGATAGATAAAATAATCTCAATAAGTCACAAAAAACATTGAAGGAATGAATTTTAGCTACAATAGCAACACAAACCTCAGGTTTAAATGGTTAACAGCGTTTTTCAGCTATTTTATTCTTGATATCTTCATGGGCATCACATGACATTTGTTGCCAATGAAGCTGACTGCCAGTGACTTTGATGATCACCCTTTTCATGCTGTAACATATCAACATCTGTTTACTTGAAGCTTAGACATTCAGGGTCCCCACAACATGGATTTTAGAAACTTTAACAAGGCAGGCAACCACATCACTAAATCCAGTTTTCCCACAGGGAAAACAAAGAAAATTGTCATGTGTTTAAGTGCAAGTAACATACACTCATAAACAAAATGAACAATTATTTAGCTCTGCTTATTCCCAATTAATTAAATGCTTCATGAGGACATATGTGTAAATGCAGGTGTGTGTGTATGCGTTCACCGCCTGCTTAGGTAAACAGGTGTCAGTCCATTCAAACTGGCATGCATTTCAGGTGGCTTGATGTGGGCCAAATGGTTGCCAGGGAACCAAGTTTAGTGGTGCTCATGTTACACAGATCTCCTCACTCCTATCTGTCATTGTGTCCTGGTTATCATCACCTCCAGGAACCCTTTTGAGGACCAGCTAAGGAGGCTCAAATTTAAAGCCTGTTTTTAGTTTTTAAAATCAACTAACTTCCAAGTGCCAACGTTTTCAGGTGTCACTTGCAGTTTTCTGTGGCAGTCAGGATGCAGCTGGTGGCATTTACTGTTCTCTTCTCCACTCTGCTGCTTCTAGCAGTGATCCCTTCTGTGCATCTACAGTCAGGTATGGGTCTCTCCATATGTTTTATTTTCTTACAGCATGTCCATTTTAGTATATTTTGCTTTGAACCTGTTTGTGTGTCTTCCTAAGCTTGCCATCTGCTGTCTATTTTTGTGCAGTCTGCTTTAATCTCTTGTGTTTCCTAATTAATGTCTCACTTTTTATTTACTGGTAAGATGGTTTCTTATCCATTATTGCTAACATGCCGACAAGCAGCACAAATGAGAGATTTAAACTAGAATCTTTTTTTTTTCATCATAAACTTTTGCATTCTCTGATACTGTCCAACCTAACAGGATATCATACAATAATAATAATAATCTTTTTGTGGGAGAATAAATGGCCAACCAGCTGGGTTTTGATTGACACTGCTAATTAACTGTCAGTTTTGTCCCTCCTACAGACTGTTCTCAAGCCGAGTCATGTGACCTGTGTGTCGGCGATTCCATGCTCAACCTGACAGGCTGTGTCTGGAGGCTTTGTCCAAATGGTGACACATATGTGCACACACACCTACACGCACACACGTACCTCTGATAGTAATTCAATCATCGATGATGCTGTAACACTAGCTCCCCTGGTTTGTACAAGATCTCTGAATTATTGAGTGATGCCAGGGTCTGTCTCCCTCAGGCAATGATACAGGCATGTGTGTGACTGATGAAGGCGATTCGGCAGACAACGGTATGAACTGTAGCTGGACCAGAGTGTCTGAATTGTGCACAGGTATTAATAAATGAATAAAATGAACAACGGGGGGAGGGGGGTATCAATTGTTTTTTCTGCCATCTTCATAACCCTGTTACATAATTCATTCCCCAGTTGTAGAGACTGTCGCTGCGGGAGGTGGTGAAACTGTTTCAGGTAAACTGAATCAACTCTGCTTCAGACGTCATCTCCTAGTCCCATAACAGCTGACTAAAAGATTCCCTAAAGGCAATCCAGTCATCTCCACCCGCTAAAAACCCTGTAAGCACTTTATAAATATATATATAAAACAGCCAGTGAAGTCTGTGTCCTTTCCCTCAAGGTGATGACAGCAACACCAACTCCTCCCCCGAGTTCTCCCAGGCCAAGTTCGACATGTCCAGCTTCATAGGCGGCATCATACTCGTGCTGTTTCTGCAGGCAGGCGTCTTCTTCGCCATGCGCTTCCTCAAATCCAAAGAGCAGAGCAGCTACGACCCCATGTGAGTTTATGCGCGGAGGTGTTGGAGAACGCAGAATCTCACATGCCTGTGCGAAACGTGTTAAGTGCAACAGCAGCCTCTGGTGGCAGGAATCGTCAACAATACACGATGCACAGTGCAAACAGTTCACCTTCAGCATCTCTGCCTGTACTGTTTTGATTCTGATCACACACGCTTCCCATCTGTCTATACATACTCTTTTGTCTGTCTTCGTGCAGAGAGCAGCCACAGTGAAGACAAGATAAATGACGGACAAGCAGATGATGCAGAGAAGGACAGCAGAGCGTTGACTCATCTGGTTATGACGACAAGATTTTTTTTTCCCCCTCTCCCTTTTCCCCAGTCGTTTTTTAGTCTGGTCCCTGTGTGTACCCCCTGGGGGATGGGTGTGTTTGTAAGAGGACATGCTGCATTGTGTAACAAGTGTCTGTGCGTGAGCTCACTGCAGTATTTACAGTTCACGATCAGTGTGTTAGAAACACGGTCAAGCAAGACTTTGCAGCATTTTATGCAACAGCTTTGTGATCATACAAATTAACTTACATCTTAAATGACAGTAGTTTAGTGTTTATACTGTCTTAAATTGTGTGGTGCAGTTATAGTTAAGGGTGATATTATTAAATGTAGGCAGTAGTTAAGACAAGGTCAGGACAAACATTTTATCCATTGTCTGGGAGTACATTGCTGTTCATGTGCATTTTGATAACTTTCTAGAGTTTTTTTTTTAAACAAAAACATAACCAAACGTATGAAATCATTGATTAATATAATATAATTATAGTAACCGAGGTCCTAAAGTCCACTCACAGGCTGTTATATTTCTTTTCCTCAAGTTGGAGTAAGTGATGGTGCTGCTGCTGCTGCTGGGACACTTCTGCCTTTGGTGCCTTTTGAAAAAAAAAGTCATCCTACATTTTAAATGGTTTGAGGAGTGATTACTTTAGCAGTGGTACTTCTATTTCCACGAGAAGAAAATCATGCAGGCTGCTTCATTCACCAGTTATTGTTTAATTAATTTCAGCAACCCCTTGTATAACCGCTGATATCACTGCTTCCAGCTCCGGCTGTTTTATAGTGGCCTGCTGCTGCCAGTCTTATTTTAGAAACAAATCAGCTACAGATTGGAAACCTGCACCTCACTGATGGAAAAGAAGTGTTAGAGACCTGTGATAACAACCTGTGAACACTGAGAAAGACACACCATAAACTGAAACCTGAGCCCTAATAACAGAGTCATGATTTCAATCTTCATAAAAACTTCCAGTAATGACTCTAGTGCTGACTTACTTTTAATTGGATGCTTTACTGTCAGCACTCCAGACAATTTCTATCTTTTTTTTTTTAATCAAACTTGTATTTGCGGAGAAGAATTCTGACTTGATTTCTCAGATTTATAATACAGAAAACATTTGAACAATTTGATTGCTGTTATAAAACAGCTGACATAGACGTGATCCTGTTTAAATAATACTAATGTTGATTGAGTTCATTAATATGACCTGTTTGATTTTTTTGTGATGACACTGGATTTCCTGAATAAACTAGGAATGTGAACAGGTGTCTCTCAGTGTGTTTGCCATGTCTCTGCTTTCTTGCATTTAAATATGCAAACACAACTTGGGGTTCCTCAGCACTTAAAGGTAGAATGGGAGGCAGACCCTGCAGCTTTCAGGCCTCTCTTCTTTGCTCCCAGTTTGTATTTAGGGCACAGACAGCCCCTATATTTAAAAAAAAAAAAAAAATCATGCTTAAAACATTTATTTTTGATAAAACATATCAAAAATAATCCTCCCCTAGTTAGGTCTAGGCTGCTAGGGACTTCCTATGATGCACTGAGTGTTTCTTCTTCCCTCACCTTTACACCACTTTGCATTTAATCATTAATTGTTATTTTCTCCATGTTCTCCTCTAATAACCCCCAGTCGGTCACTGCACATGTCTGCCCCTCCCAAAGCCTGGTTCTGCTGGAGGTTTCTTCCTGTTAAAAGGAATTTTTTCCATCCCACTGTTACCATGTGCATCTTCACAAGGGTCATGTGATTGTTTGGGTATTCACATTCAATATGAAGCAACTTGAAGTGACTGTTGTTGTGATTTAGCACTATATAAATAAAATAGAACTGAGCAGGAGAACTGAACTGTGATCTGCTTAAGACCAGGGACCTGTTAATAAAAATCACACGTGCATGTACCATATCTGGGTGTTAGTATGGGCCAGAGTATTTGGCACTGACAGAGCACTGATGGGACTCTTTAGGGGAGCAGAGTGAGGGCTGGCTGGATGCTTTGGTCTCTGTCTGAGCCAGGACCTATACAGGCTTGAATAAGCCCACACAAAAAAAGCTTTCCCCAACTGAGGAGAATGTGGCTGTCATCCAAGTTTGGTGACAAAGGACAGAACTGGGCCCTTTTCACTCTTTCATCCTCCCCTCCCCTCCCCCCTGCGCCTTGCACACACTCACACAATGCAGTTCCACTGAGGGAAAGTCCGACACCTTATCAAAGTTAAACTGAGGCTGGTTACACGTATGGGTCTGTGTTCCGCTTCAAGACAGGCAGAAGGCTCTATATTTGTGTGCATGTGCGTGTTTGTGCACAGTGAGACAAGGTAGGCAAGACTGTGTGTGCTTAGCAGGTGTGGACAGCTACAAGATACATCCCACCTCCACCCTGCAGTTTGGTAAAACATCCGTGTGAGTCATATCACACTGTCAGACAAATACACACTATCAGCACACACACACACACACACACACACACACACACACACCTTCACAGCTGAGAGCAACTCCTGTGCGGACTAATTCTGGAGGGCGTGTTCACTCCGTTTACTCAGCACACAAGCGTCGACGTACACAGACAAACACATCGCACTGAGGAAAACTTTTCCTGAGAACTTTTCCCCCCATGGAACCAGTGGAAGCTGTCAAATAAGGTAACCCGGTTTTTCTTTCTTGTGTTTCTTTATGTGTGTTTCCAATAGAGGGGAGAGGAGAGAGTTTAATCTTTAATCTTTAAAGGGAGAAGTTGCGACAGGTGTTTCCTCTCTCGCGCTGGATTCGTAATGAGTAGAAGTGCATTGGCCTATTTCTTTCCCCCCTAAAGGGCACTTCGTGTAAATAAATAAGCCTAAATAATTAAGCCTGTTAACAGTTGTAAAAACAAGTGTTCAGTCACTATTAGAGGTTTAAACCTACATCACAACAAAAAATAGTGGTATTCTATTGGGGAAATATTGATAAGAACAACGGCGTTGTTATTAATGTTACTCGGTGTGTTTTGTGAAAACGGGAGCACTCTGTGCGTGGCGTTTTTCTAACCTAACCGTTTACAGGCGAACACCTCTTCCTGACGCGCATGCGTTAAGTTCTCAAAAGGAACTACCCTTAGGCGTTGGAGACATGAGAACTCATTAACAGTTATTACATGGTGGTGCAGAAGGTTAGATCATCCATTTCGGCCTTACATTAGCTGAAAGTGAATTCAGTAGTAGGTGGTTATTAATCTTTTTGAATGTAGTTTTTTAGGCTGTCTACAGTAGAGTACTTGGAGTAAGAGGGAGTGAAAGTCATTCAAGCAGACAGGAAAGGCTCACCTGAAACAGCATGTGTCCTCGCCCACTGATGTACCAGATCAAAGCTTCAAAGAGCACTGTACCCTGAAAGATACTAGTGAGCTGGCTTCAGGTGATTTAAAGAAAAAATAAACACACACAGATTTATTATAGGTTTCCTCTTAAACATTTTCCTGCTGTTTTATATAAATGAAAATGTGTGCAGCCTGTAACCTTCAGACCTTTGAGTCTATACATTAACTGAATTTTACTAAGTACACCCTATGATTAAACAACTTGTAGAACCGCCTTTAGCAGTATTAACCTCAAGGTATTCATTTTCTGTGCGACTTATTCCCTCACAAAGGGTCAAAATTGTGGAAGAATTTGGTCCACTCTTCTTACACAACATCATCAGCATTGCTTCCGCTCATTGAGGTTTGCAAGCTCTCTTTGATGCACAGCTGTGTCACCACAACATTTCATCAGGTTAAGATCTATACTTTGACTGGGCCATTGCATCACCTTGATTCTTTTCCTTTTCACTTATTCTGCTGTAGATTTGCCATATTTGACTCTAGAATTTTTTTTATTTTTTTTATAGAGAGGGGCTCATGGTCAGCTCAGTGACTGAGGTGCCCAGGTCCTGTCGCTGAACACCAAACCCAAAACATCCCCCCACTTCACCACCTGCTGACAGCTAGTATGAGGCATTTGGTTGTTATGTCCCAAAAAAGGGCTAAGGGTATAAGGAGTAACAATAATAAGTCCAGGAGAAAAAGAAAAGCCAAAAAAGTTTTATTAAAAAGGACTTAACTCAAATAGAATGCTACACCACTATATAAACAAAGGAAATACACTGACAAGAAAGGAGATTGTTAAAAAAAAACAAAAACAAAGAAAAACACTGCCGCTCTCTGCAGGCACTAGCTACTGACTGGTAGCTCGAACACACCACTAAACGCTCTGTCAAAGCACACCTCCAACCAGTAATTTGCAAACAACTACTCCCTGGTACCTCAAGCCCCACACCTAAGCTCACCACAGCGCTGATGCTGGCCCTCACTCTGAGAGACTGAGGAGGCCTTCACCAGCTTTTATACTGTTTGGTGGTTAATTGCTGAGTGGAGCCAGCTGTGCACCAGCTCCTTGGAAGAAATGGGTGTCAGCTGAAGTCAGAGGGAAAGGAAAACAGGACACACACGTAAAGTTTGCGAGGGCGTGACAGTAGTGCTCTGCATCATGGCTAAACACTTTGGCGTCATATCTTTAAAGGACATTGTTTCGGAAGTCTTGTGGTTTATTTAGAACTTTTCAGTCCTAATCTGTGCTGCCATGTTCTTCTTCATGTTCTCCTTCCAAACGAGTCATATTAGCTCAGTCCATTTCTAACTGCACTGTCATGTATTTAACATGCTAACTGTGGCTTGTAGAGTCTGAGCTGTAGCTCTTGGGTTTTCTGCAGTTTCTCTGAGCATTACATAGACTGACCTTGAACTTAATTTGATGGGACATCCATCCCAGTGAAGAACGTGACATTGTGTTAAAATAGAAGTAAAGAGCAGCAAACTTCCCAAACTTGTGCTTTTAAAGAGGCCCTCACACTTACTGATAATCATTTAAAGAAGTGCATTTGATTAGTTGGACCTGGCTGCCAATTGGTCTCTTAATTGTAATAGGAGCCGTAAGGTGTACTTAGTTTTTCATAGGAATGTAAACTTTCTTTTTCAAATGACTTTAAGCAGACAAACCTGTGAAGGTTTGTATAGAACAGTAGATTTTGAATGTATCATAATGAACTTGACATATTGCATATTCATGTTAGACATCATTATGTCCTACTGCTTTCATTGTATATTGTATTGTATGTATATTGTATGTATATTGTATTGTATATATGTCCTACTGCTTTCATATCAGGTATTGTTTATTTGTGTAATGATAATAATCAAACACACTTTTGTGGTAGGAATGGAAGGAAACCAGGGAGACTCCTCACTTGACTTGAGCCACCTGACGGAGGAGGAGCAGACCTCCATCCTGCAGGTTGTACAGCGTGACTTGGAGTTACGTCGCCGTGATGAAGGACGTGTAAGGTCAGCGATGACCATTTATTATTTATTATTATTATGCTAATCTGTTCAGATGTTTGTAACTGTGTGGGTGGGATCAGTCTTCAGGCATATATTACTTTCTTTGGTGCAAAATCTCCCTTTAGTGTTCAGGTGAAGTAAGTTATGGTGACTGAAAACATGAAAATTGGTGATGAATTATAATTTTTTCCTTACCTTTCGTCACATTTTTTTTTTTATCAATTTCTTTTGGCTTAACTCAGTTGAGTTTTAATTTAATTAATGATTTGCATGTATGGCAATTTAGAAAAAGCTTTTTTAAATCATTGCTTTGAATATCAGTGTCTCTCTGTCGATGATACAGGACCCTTGAGCAGAGAGAGACAAACTCAACGCGTCTGCGCTTCCTGTCAGGGGCGTGGTTCAGCGAGGAGTGTAGCAAACGCCATCACAACTGGACGTCGGCCTGCGACCTGGTCCACGCCACCATCCGCCACAGGAAGACAAAGAGCAGAGGTCAGTTTTCAGTTCATGTACTGACTGTCAGCGGGACCGTTTTCCTGCTGCTGTAATGGCTCTGTGGTTGCTGACAGATGCGCCCCTGAATGGACTTTTCAATGTAGAGCGAGAGGACAACAACAACACTTTACCCGAGACTGACGGAAGCGTGAAGGACAGCAACCAGGAAGAGACTGAAGGGTTTGTGGGGATGACTGTCAGACAAAAAGGACTGATTGTAACATTTATCTGTTGCTACATCTCCCAATATTTGTTTTCAGGACTCAGAGTTTGAAACCAGTACTGACATCCACAGTAAACGGACCCGTGTCACAGGTTTGTGCATGCATTCTTCTTCCCCTTTTGCTATTCTTGAAAATGTTTCCTAATAACCATGTAAATACGAATAATTTACAGGGTCTCCTGCACAGTAACAGTTCCTCATCATCCAAAGGTATGAAATTTCTCCCCCGCTGTGTCTGTGCCTCTCTCGCCATCCCTCAGTAAAGTTATTAACTCACTGTTGTGCTCATAGAATGTGAAACCAAGAGTAATGGCCACTCTGAGGAACCTGAGGTGATTATACCGCACACCCACAGATTACCATGACTAATGGTTCTGGCAAACACAGTTGGTCTTTATTGTACCACCTATTCAAAGACACTGAGTCAATATTTGTCATTTTATTCATAAATCCAATAAACATAGCCGATGGAGTACTTCAATGATGATAATCATACAGTGACTCCAGAAAGTTGCACATTTTTTGTTGTATATTTAATTCTAAAATGATAAAATCAGTTATCATTATAAATCAAAATTTCTCATTTATTAAAATTTCAGACTCGTTGCTATGGTTCTCAGGCGGCTGTGTTACAGATGCCACTAAAGGAAAAGAGGAACTCAGCTAGTCTCGTGCAACATATGGAGAGTTTTAGTTAAATCAGTTTAATCAGCAAACTTAAAAAAAAAACCTATAACCAAAACTCAGCAAAACTGCAGTACTCTGCAAAAGTCTTGAACCACCCTTCATTTCTTTATATTTCGCTTCCAAGAAGTCAGACTTTCTTGTAGTTTTTTTTAAAGTTGTTTTGAGCACTAGTTCTCAAGGCTTTCTGAAAGTCTTTCAAAGTTTTTATTTGAGTTCTTTTTCAATCTTTTTTTTTTTTTTTTTTTTTTTTTTGTCAGTGTGACCATTTTTAGAGGATTGTTTTCTTGGTTGGTTTTTGAATGAATAACTGCACTGATTCAGTGGATGAACACATGATTAATCTGTATGCATACATACAAACTACTAAGCAAAAAAATAATAAATAATTTGTTCCCAATTGAATCTAGTGTAGAAGAGAGCACACTTTAACAGACATACCAAGTTACCATTACCTTACCAAAGAGCTATTAACTGAAAACATCTTAGCATGGTGTGCAGTCTACCCTTAAAAATGATGAAACTGGACAAGTGGATAACCGAATAATTGTCAGGCCTAAAAAAAAAAACTACAGAAGATGAACAGTCTCTGAAAATCATGTTCTTCTCTTATCTTTAAAGCAACTGATTGGAAACAGCATAACAATGATTCCAAACACACTGCTAATGCAATAAAAGCATACATGGATAGAAAAACAAACAATGGGAAACTATCAGTCATGGATTGGCCTCCCCAGACAGGGACTTCAAAGTTATTGAAGTAGTGTGAGATCATCTTGACAGAGAACAGAACAAAAAGGCAGCCAAAATCCAAAGAAGAGCTCTGTATGTCCTTGAGGAAGCCTGGAGAAGACAAGAAGCTCTTAGACAAGAAAGCTTGTTTAAGAGTTCAGTTAATTGCTGCACCTATTTCCCATTTTTCTGGCAAAAGACAAGAAATGAGGAAACATTTTTACACTATTTTATATATTACCTCAGGCTTTCATCCCTAGACTAGTTACACAGTAAATAAACTAAATTATCAAACAAAGCTCCAGGAAACAAACTACCTAGCCTGCGTCTTTCAAAGTTGGATTTAAAAGAGATCTAGGTGATGAGAAGACAGAGAGAAGAGAATAGGCCTTTTTGTCATTGTACATGTACAACAAAATTGTGGGTCCTCCATGGCAACTGTGCAGGAATAAAATATAAATGGTAAGACAGCACGGATAAATAAAAAACAGGACAAATATATACAATCAAGAGGAATATATACAAAACAAGAGAAGTGGTTGCTTAGTAGTGCAAAAGACTTGGTCTGAGTATAGAGTGAGTGGCCTGAGTGATGAGGGTTACTCACACCATAGTTCAGATTGGTGAGGTGAGTAGGTAGAGGTGAGATGTAGAGGATAGTCTCAATGACCCATGACTCAGTTTATAGATGAGACTTCAAACAGCGCTACAAAAACAGCCGCTCCCCCACTCATTACCTTTAGAGCGGCATAGTGGATACTTGGAACTTACCTGGCTTCCACAAGTGGAAAGTTCAATTGATTGAGCATGGTTTAGAAAAGCACACACCTTTGTCGTCTGTGTAAAGATCTTACAATCCACTCTGCATGTCAGGAAAAAGATCAAGCCATAAAGCCCAATGAATCCTCTATATCCCTGTGATAAAACTGTGGCGAGCAATAAAGGCCAAGGCAATAGAGAAAACCCATTTGCAAAGCTTTGAGTGTCACCAGAAAGAAGAAGGAAGCTTGCTTGTAGTTCACCAAACAGCATTTAAAGGTCTTTGCGAGCAGGAGGAAAAAGATTCTCTGGTCAAATTGGAGAAGAATTTAACTACACAGTAAAGGATAAAGTCTGAAGATGAACTCCAACAATATGTGTAATCTTGAACAGATTTATTTCTTGTGCCTGGCCAACGCCCCGTCATCATCTGACACATCTATGGAGAAGCATGGGGGGTGGCGGTATCATCGCATTGGGTTGTTCGTCAACTGGACAGAGCTGAATGAAGTGTGAATACAATCAAAGACAGAGAGGTCACAAAACAAGCAAGAATGAGATCTGCATGGAGAAGACAGCAAAGCGGATGATGGATGCTTTCTCAGTCCGGTCTGATGAGTTTAAAGGGGTCTTCTAAAAAATAATATCAGAAATAATCTACATGTGTGAAGCCAGGACAGTGTTATCCATGAAAACTGAAATCTGTCATTGCAGCCAGAGGGATTTCTACTGAGTGGTAAATTATGGCTCTGGGTACTTTTGTAAATGAGACATTATTATGGTGTATACAGAGAGAGAGGGAGAGTGTGTGTGTGTGCGTGTGTGTGTGTGTGTGTGGTGGGTGGGATGCCACTTTTACCCATTAAAAACTCCTTCAAAGTATACTAAAAGTATATGACAGATGTTTTGTGTCTAATTATAATGCTGCATAAGAACTGTGAGTGTGTGTGTGTGTGTGTTTAGAAAGACTTGATTGACAACCGTAATGGGGACACTGACTCGCTGAGCAGCCTGACAGAGACGGATCCTTCTTCTCTGAGAACTAGCAGCTCCACCAACAGCCTTCATTCGGGCTACGTGGTACATACACATACACACGCACAGCATACTTGCATGCACATGCACACATTTGATCAATTGCCTATTTGGCGACGCAAGATGACTCAGCTCAGGACAATGACGTAGGAGCTGATTTTCCTTTGCGTGTGCGTTATAGCTCAGCGGTAGCATGATGAGTCTGTTCAGCTCGGGGGATTTCGGAGTGGTGGAGGTGAGGGGCCGTATCCAGTACTCATTGGTTTACGACAGCCAGCGGGAGGAGCTGCAAGTCAAAGTGTATCGCTGTGAGGACATTGCTGCAGCACGCAAGAACCGGTCTGACCCGTAAGTGACTGCATGTGTGTGTGCATGTGAAAGTACAACATCCGGGCCCATACGGAAGCAGTCTAGCAACAGATGTGTGTTTTTCACAGATATGTAAAAACCTACCTCTTGCCGGACAAGTCAAATCACAGTAAGAAGAAGACTTCAGTGAAGAAGAAGACCCTAAACCCAGTTTATGATCAGACACTCAGAGTGAGACTCTCTGTCATTTATATGTTACATAAAGTGTCAATCACAGAAACCCCTACAAGCATTTCACATACAGTTACCTAAATAACACACTCGTGATGTATATTCTTTCAGTATAAGGTGCGGATTGGGGAGGTACGGAGTCGGACCCTGAACCTCTCTGTGTGGCATGCTGAGCCCCTGGGGAGGAACGTATTTCTCGGGGAGGTGGAGGTGGCTCTGGCGCTCTGGGATTGGACCTGCACACAGCCTCTGTGGCAGGACTTGCAGCCACGGGTAGGGAGGACCTGGCGATGAGTGGCATGCAAACACACACTCTTGTAGTTGCATAAATTAGTGTGCGTGTGTGTGTTTGAATGGTGCCAGATAAATATTTACCAAACCACTGTTGTGCCTGCATCTACATTTGTTTAGTATCTGAGTGTCTTTGTAGCAGCAGCAGTTACAGCAGCTTTGTTGGAGACAGAACGTGGGGAGGTGTCTCTTGTGTCTGGGAGAGCTGAAGGGAGAGAAAGACATGCTGTGAATTTCAACTAGGTTTTATGTAACCTTAATCTTTTCCTGCTTCCACACTTCTCCTCCTTCCTTTTTTCCTTCTTTTTCATACTGTCATTTCCACTGACTTCATCTTTTTTTTTTTTTATGTACGCTCTGTCACAGGTTTATATGAGCCCAGACTCCATTAGCAGTCGTGGGAACATCATGTTCTCTATCAAATACATCCCAGAAGGATGTGAAGGTGAGGACGATACCTTAATACAACACGGATGCATATTATATCTAAATACCAAAATCACCCAAATCTCATGCATTCTGTGTGTGTGTGCGTGTGTGTTAAGGTGGTGGTTTGCCTCTGACCGGAGAGGTTCATATCTGGCTTCGGGAGGCTCAGGGTCTCCTATCCAACAAAGGAGGTGCCGTAGACTCCTTTGTTAGAAGGTGCGTCACCTCTGCACCACATTTCCTGATATTTTGTCATCAGTTATGTATTCTGGCATTACGTATAAGCAGCACATTACATGTCATGTTGCATTCTTATCAGTAATTACAGAGTTCCCTGTATTTTCCTGGAGATGATCATATTTAGTCAAAACTTGTGAGGTGGAATCACAAATAAACTTCCATGACTTCACAATACGTGATCAAAAGTGGCCAATCTTCCCTTCAGGGTCATAACCTTGTGCACCTCTGCAGTGCTTCCAACATGCCTACAAAAAATTTCTAAAAATGTTTTTTCGCTCTACATTTCATAGATGCGCTATGCACCTGTGATTATACACTGCATATCTTCCATGCTAAATGGCAAACCTTCATTTTGGAGAAGTGGATAGATGTGCAAGTTGCAAGTGAGGTGAGCCAGAATTTGTTGGCAAGGGCAAAAACTTTCATATAAGCATGTATGAAAGGCATGTCTGTGAAGGTTCTCAGTCATCCAGGTCATCGTAGTCTAAGGAGCTTGTAAAGAACAAGGCGTCTAGACTTCTTTAGGTTGCTTGAAGACGTTTCACCTCTCATCCGAGAAGCTTTTTCAGTTCAGAACTGAAGAAGCTTCTCGGATGAGAGGTGAAACGTCTTCAAGCAACCTAAAGAAGTCTAGACGCCTTTTTCTTTGCAAGCTCCTTAGAATGGTATCTACGCGGTTTCCACATTATTTTTCTTCCTTGTATATTGTTTTCTGTACTTTTTGCACCTTTGTGGTCGTGCTACCTAATTTCACTGTTCAAGCAACTGCATAATGACAATAAAAATGTTCTAAGTTTCCATTAAAAGCACAGTATGGTAAAATAACTTTAGTAAAATGGCAGATTCACATGGTCATCTGGTCAGAACAGGACTTCTGTGGAGCAGGTTGGAAACTAGCAGTCACAGTGGAAGTGGTCCAGAGGTGCATAAGGAGAAAATCTTAAAAGGGAGGTTGGCCAAATTTAAATCATGTATGATTTTTGATTGTCTTTTCTTCTTTTTTCTAATGGGCAAAACTTTGTGTTTGCAAATTTAATGGATATCTGAATTCTTTCCTTATGCATATAATTTGAGTCTGTAAATAATCCTGCTAATTTACACGCTCCACACCCCACAAGCTACATACTTCCAGATGCAAGTCGTCAGAGTGGTCAGAAGACCCGCGTGGTGAAGCACTCCATCAGTCCTACCTACAACCACACCATGGTATACGACGGCTTCCATACCAGCGACTTGAGGGAGGCTTGTGCTGAGCTGACAGTGTGGCAACGCGAAGGGTTAAAGACTCATGTCCTGGGGGGGATCCGTCTGAGCTGTGGAACTGGTTAGATCCTCTATTACACATTTTAACAGTTTAACTAAAAGTCACATTTAAAAATACCTTAACTATTCAAGGTTATAGAGGAAGAGTTGATATGGAAAGAAAATGTGACCTCTGAAAAGCACAGAAAAGTAATGCAACATTGTAATAAGGTCACATATTCATATAATTTGTGTTTTTTGAACAGATTGCGGTTAGTGTTACACATAAATTACAGCTCAGTAGCCTATTTTTCTGAGTGTCAAGCTCTAATATGACAATGTGAATATCATTAGAATATAAGAATTGGGTAGAAGTAGAATCGGACTATGGAGTGACTATAAACAAAGGTGATTCTAACGGCTTTTGTCAATAATTTGTCTGCGTGTTTTGCTGGCTATTTTTTATAAGTAGTGAAAATCAGTGAAAAATGGTAAGATATCTCTGCATGATACATCCTTACCTACGATACTATCTAAGAGCTGCAAGTGTTCAGGGACTGCATTCTTTCCTCTCATCTCCCTGTCTGTTGTTTGTCTCAGTAGTTGACTGGAGGCTCCAACAGGATCTCCTTGTTTTTTGTGCTAAGCTTTTCAAATGGTGTCTCGTGGGTGCTGTGATACTTCACAGGTTTACAGGAGGAAGGCACTTCCTGTGTTGGAAGCTGGAACATTAATGCAATTGTTGCACTTGTCTCATATTTCAAAAGTAGGCTTTGTTGACCGTGTCATGAAAACCCTGTCTTATTTTTTTCTAAAGAGCTGTTTAGTTGAGACAGCCTTAGAGTGAAGTGCTTCATAATGAACTAATGCCTGCTGGCATGTCCGGCATTTCAGATGGTCGTGTCATCAGAGCGAGGTCACCTCGCTGGTAATGCGGCGTCTCTGTTAGTGATGTTGCAAAATCCTTCCCCCGCTTGGTTGCTTTTGAAATCTGCCACATAGACGAGAAGATAGGTTTAGCAGGTGTGTCTAGCAACATACAGAAAACAAATAGTTTAGTTTCCGTCAAGTACTTATTCTTAATACTAATACCACTGTTTTGCTCATAGATTGAGCTACTGTGCTTCATATGGAGTGGGAAGCACTCAAAATCAAATTACCGGCAGAGCATCGGCTCCGTATTATGTCTCACTGCGAAGAAGATGATGTCAGAGAAGTGGTGGGAAGTAACAGCTTTGAAGGATTTTTTTTTGTCACAGATTTTGAGCAAAGTTGCGTTCTTCACAGGGCAGAGCAGACTCCTGTGGACTGCAGAGGCTGTTTGTTACTGCCGATTTTGACTGGGAGGCTGTAGTCACGATTTCTCAATGGCTGTATGCACTATTTTAGTCTGTTGGTTAAACATTTTACTTCTTCTAGTGGAGTAAACAGCGTTAAATGTGGGGGTAACACTAATGCACTTGGTTTGATTTTAACAAGCTGCTTTTAGAGAATGAGACAAGGAAATGGAGTGCATGTGCATGGACATGCAGGGAGTCGAGTCAGCTTACATGTTTTTGTTTCCATGGCCTCTTTGAGGTAAAGTCCATAACATGAATAACGACCACTTGTGGGTTTTCTGTAATGCCAGGTCAGAGTTACGGTGAGGTCGTCAGCTGGATGGATTCCACAGAAGAGGAAGCCACTGTGTGGATGTCCATGATTGAGAACCCAAACCACTGGATTGACGCAACGCTACCGATCAGAACTAACCTCACCCGGCGGTCTGAGTGACTGAGACGTATCCTGCACTCAAACGGAAAAATTCAAATGCACGTTGCTATTACGGTCAGACTGGAGGGAAGCCATCTTCACATCAGAACATTTACCTCTCTGTCACAGTGATGCACACACAGGTGCTTTTCATATGTTCAAACTATATATTGTACATGGCACAAAAACACAGAGACAGGTGTAAGCAGTGGTATAATATTTTGCCTTAATGGATTGGATTGGCTCAGTCTGGCTCTAATCTGGCAAAGAGGCACTTTTTTGTTATTCATTGTAGTTTATGAAATACAAACCTAAGTGATGTCATCGGTGCCCCGGTTTAGTGACTTCTCTGTGATATTACATGAAGTAAGAAGGGGGTGGGACGTCTCTCCTTTTATTTCGAGCTCAGTCTCAGCACTTTCAGACAATTTAAGAAAAGCAGGATTGATGACTTTCACTGTGAGAAATTCTCCTCATTCAGATAACTGTATCTTTTTTAGGTATCAAATATTATTGTAAATAATTTGGAAAGTCCTTGCAGCTGAATTCATTCAGCCAGTATCTTGTGGTCAGGCCAAATACAAATTTTTGACACACTGAACAAATGACAGGGGGCGCAGTGACGACTAGGGTCACAGGCAACGAAGAGAGAAGAAAAGGGGCCGTTTCAATGTTTCCCTAAAAATAAATGTCATTTTTCACATCACACATTCTTCTTTATATTTGTCACCAAAAGACAAGAAAGAATTTACTACATGAGTCCCGATTCATAACTTGTGTTCAGCAGATGGCAATATTTACAATATTTTTTTCAAGCTGGAATAACAGTAAGTATCTGTGTTTTGTGTCTTAATGTTTATGATTTCTGCATCTCATCACAGGTTTTACTTTAAGTTGCACCTTTCTTGTTGACACCAGATACTGGAAGTCCAGTATTATTGGTATTACCAGGCTGTTATAAGGCAATATTAAATGTTGAAAGAATGTCTGCAAGACACTGTAAGAATCAAAAGTTATTGGTTTCATAGTTTTCCCTGAAACACTAAGCTCTTGTGGTGAATTTTTAAATGTAGGTCATTCTGTCTTTATTTAATTAGGTTTAGTAGTTTATTACTTTTTTTATTGCCTTGGATGGTTAATGTAATTCTAATTTTGTGTGCCCTGCAGATATTCATCATTGAGGTTTCTTTCTGAGAACTGCAGTGTGTTTGATATCTACTTCACAATACTCACAATACTGTCTGCTTAAAATAATGTATTAATCTTCTGCTCCTGCAAGCTTTTTGTCATTAGAAATTGGAGGTTGTCCTTGTTTTCTCCTGGACTCATTTTTCATGTCTAATGTGATATCTAGCTGAGAGACACCTGATGAAAATTACTTCTAACTCTAGCAGGTCCACAGTGTTGCATTATCCTTGAACAATTCAATTGAAATCACTGTGCACTTTAATTTTGTGGCAGACCGATGGCGGATGAACTCTCCGTATGTATCTGTTATGTGTCTATTTGCATTAGACCCTTAAAATTGCCCCTTCAATCATCAGATATATAGTGCTTTGAAAAAGCAGTTACCCCCTTTGTGATATCTTAGTTTTTTGCATATTTGTTTCACTTGCATGTTTCAGATTCAGAACAAATTTTAATATTGGACAAAGATAACCTGAGTAAATACAAGATGGAGTTTTTAAACGATTTCATCCACTCAAGGGAAAAAGCTCTCCTTGTTAAATCATGAATTCACTTTAATTAACCAAATGACAGACCTGTTAAATCAAGAAATTACATTAATAGAACCTAGCAGACGAAGTGAAGTAGATTAAAAGGTTTCAAAAAGCAACACATGTCTCTAAAGAAACTAAGTCATTCACATCTGTCAGACTGGAAAGGGCCACAAAGCCATTTCTAATGCTTTGGGACTTCAGCCAATATCAACCAACTGAGAAAACGTTTTTTAATCGTGCCAGGAGTGGCTGGCCGACCAAACTTACTCCAAGAGCACATTAATGACTCGTCCAGTGACCATCAAACAATGGTCTCTAGTTGCCTTGCTGCTTTGTTTGAAAAACTTACATGTGACAAAAACAAAACCCTTAACCCCCCCCCAAAACAAGCAAACATCAGGAATGGGGCACTGTGTATAGGAAAATGTCTTGCATGCATGCTACAATCTGGAAAAACAACTACATTTTATATGAGAAAGAAATCTGTAAAATAAATAGGATTGGGCTATAATACATTAAATGGATTATGATTAATATTTTGAGCTATAAACATTTAAATTTTACTTAATTTGGATTACATATATATTTTTAGTGGTTAGAGCTGTTTCCACAGCTTTGATGAATCTGATAAAGGAATATTGCACAACACCCACATTTTCTTTTCTATTTCTCAAACACTAAGATACCTTAAATAGTAAATATACATTTTAGGAAAGCTTTAAGTTCCTGAAGTGACTACAAGTAAATAGTTTAAAGCTAACAGGTTTAAAGCGGACATTTCTCTTCCCGAAACTGTGTTATAAACATAAACAGTATATAGCTGCAGCCTTCCAGGATATCTAACAGTCATGCTGTGTGACGATGGTTTAAAAACTATTTTAATGTGATGTAATGAACGTGTTGACCTGAAGGAGAATAAATAGCTCAAACAAACAAAATGTTTTTGGTAAGCCAGCGGTTCAGTGTCATTCTAGTGGAAACGATACAGGACAGTAAGTGTTGGGGCATCTTTTCGTTTGTGTTACTGCGCTAAAAATTGAAATAAAAAGATTGTTTAGTCACCGGTAGTAAACACGCTACCGTAAACGCTTCGCGGTAACCATAGCGACAACACATCAATGTCGCTGTGAGTGGACTATAGCTGAGCCCGGCCTCATCGAAAATGTCGACGATATCTGCTATGAACAGAAAGGTGATACAGGCGGTCGCTGAAAACATCTCGAAACAAGTGGAGCACTGTGAGTATGACGGTTAAACTTCTCACATCAATTAAGCTAGCTTTGTTATAGCGGTAGTTTAGTGCTTTTTATGCTAAGCTTGCTAAGCGGTTCTTTTTTCTTTCTTTTTTTTTACTTAGCCGGTATGAAAATTTACATTGTCGTCTAATTAGTATTATTAGAGCAGCAGACGAAGTGTACGCTATATATATTTTTTTGTTTCTGTTTCTAGTTAGTAAAAAAGAGGTGGAGTACCTTATCCGAGAGTTTAACATGCTTATGGCGGAGCAGAACAACTCTGGAAGAGTAGTGCACGGTCTGGACAGAGGGAAGTTCATAAGCATACTGCACAGCATCTTTGGACTGACTGATGACAGGATCACGGGTAGAGGTATTCAGTTTACGGCTATTTATTTATTTACAACCCCAATTCCAAAAAAGGTGTGACGCTGCGTAAATAAACGCAGCATGCAATGATCATTTTGAATTTGCGTAAACTGTAGATGTAGTTTTTATAGATTGGCAAACCTCGGCCCATCTTTAATTCTAAGGAGCTCTGCTTCCTCAAGATGCTTTTTTTAGTCATGTTAGTGACCTGCTACCAATTGACTTAAAGTTACAAAGTGTTCCTCCATCTCTTTCTTTTTTAGTACCACTTATTTTTGCACCCTACTGTTGCCCTCTTAGTTGTCTTGAGATATGTTGGTGCCATCAAATTTAAACAGAGCCAGTATTGTTTTTGAGATAGTAAAATGTCAATAAAATGGTGGAAAGTAAACAAAATCTCCAAATCATCCTGTGACTACTCTCCCATGTGGCACAACCTGTAATTTCCAATATGGGAGCACAAAAGAATCACTCACCTTCACCACTTCTTTCAGAATGCTACAATGATATCCTTCAGTATGCTTGTCCAGGAGTACAGAGTTGGGAATGAGCAATTTCTTCAGTGCAAACAATTAAAATCTATAATTAAATCCAAGACTTGTTGCGAGTGTAACTGTCGGTCATTCAGTCTTCAGGGCATTTGACAAAGACAACGACAGCGTAGTCAGCACGAAAGAATGGATCGAGGGGCTGTCTGTTTTTCTTCGGGGGACCTTGGATGAAAAAATAAAATGTAACTTTTCAATCTTACTTTTTTGCTTAAGCTCACTCTCACACCTTCACACATGTAGCTTATCTACATAAAAAAAAATCCCTGTGTTTGGCATGGCTCAGACTGCTTCACTGTGTATGACTTGAATGGTGACAAGGCCATCTCAAGAGAGGAGATGTTTCATATGCTGAAGGACAGGCTCATCAGACAGCCCAATGAGGAGGACCCTGACGAAGGAATCAAAGAACTGGTGGAGATAATACTGAAGAAGATGGTGAGCCGTTTTCTGCACAGATATAAGTGTTTACACGTGATTTTACAAAAAAATAAAAATACTATTTCAAAAATTCTCCAAGCTGTGAGTACTTTACCAGCTCTGCCAATGGCGCTTCCTCCCACAGGACTATGATCGTGATGGCAAATTGTCTTTTGAAGATTTTGAAAAGGCTGTGAAAGATGAGAACCTATTGCTGCAAGCTTTTGGAACCTGCCTTCCTGACTTCAGGGTAATCTGTAATGAGAAGCTGCTAAGCTCTTTAAATTTCCCCATCAGAAATTCTCAATCTTAGAGTCTGCTTTTGTTATTTTTTTTTTTCAGAGAATCGAGATGTTTGAGGGACGTGTATTTCAGGAACAAATGGAACAATGAAGAATTCACATAACTGCATATCCAGCCCAAACATCTTTAATATAACCTCAATGGCAGACATTGCTCGGATGCAAAATTTGTTAAATACAGAAAATTGCCCTGCTCTATCAAATCCGACGGCGTGGTTTGACCTTCTTCTCCACTGGTTTGATGTCTGGACTCGATGTCACCTGGGAGACATGATGAAACTGGTTTAACTGCAACAACTGATTTAGATCATAGTGAAAATATTATTTTGTCCTCAATTGCTAGAAACAATATAATCACATGTACCTGCTTCAATGTGTTCCTGATCAGGCTGACAGTTGTGTTCAGTGACTCATCTTCCATGTTCAGTATGAATGGTTCTGGTAGTTTTGGCCCAATCATAGGCTCGTTCTGCCCAGAAACAGTAATGGAGGGCTCCTCAGGCTCTTCCATTTTGCGTTTCCGGTTCTCCAAGTGTGCGGTCCGAGGGAGAAATCTGACTGCAGCGGCCTGATGTGCTGCCTGTCTGCTTGATAAAGTCTGTTTCCTCCTTGAACTCCCTTCTCGCCGCTCTAATGTCTCAGCACATGTATTGTGTAAAGTCCCCATTTTATCCTCTGTCAGTGTAACCCCATCCTGACTTTTAGGTCCATGGTAATGATGTTCTTGGGGAGGTAATGGCAGTAGAGGAAAGCCTAAATAGCGGCTGACGTTTGAAGTCTCCCTTGTATTGTCAATTCCAGAGGTTTGTATGTGTACGAGGATGTTGTCGTCTGACGTGGTAGTTGTTTCTGATGAAGTAGGCTCCTCTTGCATGTCCTCTTTCTGTTCCTTTTCTCTCACTTTGCAATAATAAAATAAGACAGAAAAAAGTCTTAACAGATAAAAAATTACAGGTGAAAGTAAGTATTAATAGTAAATCTAACCTATGGATATAAAATTATACCTCTCTTCTGAGCAGCCCTGATGACATAGCTCCTCCGGTCCTGCAGCTTGAGTCTGGTGTCTTCCACTGTCTCGTATTCGGGGACGTAGCACACATGCAGTACACCACCATAGAAACTTTTCTCATCCATGTGCCGCTTTGCTGCTCTAAAACGAAACCAAATTATTCAGAAGGTCCTTAGGACTTTGCCAGTTAGGCATAATGACCAGTCTAAGTTAAATCTTGTACCTGGCACTTGTGAGTTTCTGGAACTTTACGAGGTAGACCTCTGTGAACTCCTCGGCAGGATACTCATCCAGGGGCCTGTACTCCTCCACAGCTCCATAGAGGGCACAGAGTTGAATCAACTCAGTCATAACCCCAATCGCTGGGACCCCTTGGACCATCAGGTAACGACTCTCTAAATTTATGGTGTAAACCTGCAAATAATGCGACACTTTACTGCGGTACACTGCAAACCGTGGTTATACTTATTGTCCATATCGTACATTTTACAGTGGTGGCAAATTTTGCAAATTTGTCACACTTGCATGTTTCATATCAATAAACAAATGTTAATATTAGACAAAGGTAACCCAATTAAATGCAAGGTGCAGTTTTTAAATGGTGATTATTTTTTAGTACGTGAAAGATAACATCCAAACCTACCTACCTGGCACTGTGTGAAAAATTAACTGCTCTTAAACCTATATAATAACTGGTTGTGCCAACCTTGGCAACAAGAACTGCACTGAAGTATGTGTGGTAGCTGACAATGAGTCTATCACATTGCTGTGGATAATTTTTGGCCTGTTTAAACATTTAGAAACGTTTGAATATATTCCCAAAGTTTTGGGGATCATCAAGATGTGGTTTGGCGGATGTGAGACAAGCCTTTTTGTACTGAAGTGTATTTGAACACTTCCATGGATGCCATTTATGCCCAGTCTCTTTCTTATTGTTTAATCGTGAACTTTGACTGAGGCTAGTGAGGCGTGCAGTATTTTAATGTTATTCTGGGTTCTTTTGTGACCTCCTGGATGAGTCGTCGATGCATTGAATTTTGGTAGGGCAGCCCTTCCGGGTAAGATTCACCGCTGTTCCAAGATTTTTTTTCCAGTTATGGATAATGGCTCCCACTGTGGCTCACTGGAGTCCCAAAAATCCGTAAGGGTTCAAATGCTTTTTAACAACACTGCAAGTGACGTTCCTACGTAACAGGGGGTGTCTCACACCAAGACACGCTCTTTTGGTCATTTATTTCTAAAAAGAAGCGTCTTCTTACCTTAACCGCTTTGGCTTTTCTTCCTTCCCTATATTTTGGTCGAGAAATGCACACTCTCCGCTGTTCATGATGTTTGTAAACCTCCGGGACCCTCCAGCAGCCAGAATTGTTGTTGACGGGAGCCGCCATGTTTGTGGAAATGAACTTTTCAGCGGACACATTTCAAAATAAAGGTTCATTCTCGTGTTGAATTGGATTCATTCATAGCATGTCCTTGTTAAATGTCTTATTCTGAAATACATTCAACCGAATATCGGCTGCTCTGGTCTAGTCTGGCACACAGACCACATCGATCGACTATGAGTTTGTCACACGCTTGATGTTAGCGGTGCAGCTTGCCTGACGTGTTGAACGTGAAAAAGCAAACTATGCGAAAATTATGTTTGGCAATCAGGGCATTCAAGCCGTAACTGTCACTTTTAACAACGCAAAAAACTGCTTTTTACACCTTCCTTTGAAGCTAATATCGCAGCTTTCCCTGAATGAGGTAAGATAGCCTAGCTAAACACCTAGCAGTATCGTTTAGGTAAAATTAGTGGAAGTTTTGTTGAGTTAAACGATTTTTAGCTAAAATGTTGGCACGTTCTGTGCGTTGTTCCATTTTCTATTTTTTTTAAACAAAATGAATGCTGCTTAAAACAATTTCCGAGACCTTTGGTCAGTTATTTAGATAACAAAATAAAATTTGACTTATGCAGTTTAGACTCGCGTCATGCTGCTCACTAAACAATATGAATTGGAAAAAACAGTTTTTGATGACACCATTCACTCCAATACGCGCCTAGGTGTAAACGTGCTCTGAATATAGATAGAAGAGAAGCGGAGTCAAACACAACACTTCATTATATGGAGACAGAGGGTAGTTAGCAATTTGTATTTCAGCGTTTGTTTCCTTCTCGGTGGAGCTGTTTTCGTAGCAGTTCCTTTACGGTTTCACTTGGTGGAGACAAAGGACTGCGTTAGAAACGGATCCGGGGTCTAAGGGTATCTTTTAAAATGACTATACTACCTTGTGTCCTCTTTCGCTGTTATGAATGAACAGTATTTTCCTGACGAGAGCTTTCTGTTTATATTTGCACTTTTTTGGCTAACAGGAATTGATATTTTGTGGCTTTCTCTCCTTCAGTTTGACCTTTACTTACAAAGGATTCAGAACTGGGTTTGCCCTGTCATTATTACTCTAAACTATGTAAAATGGATTGAACGAGGAGGATTTGTTTGATCAAACATGGTTGCAAACAAAGATGATGGTTGTGGTATAGTCTAGTGTAAACAAAAGGTGCTTCAGCAAACTTGCAGTCATGTGAAAAACAAAGTACACCCCTTGATTCAGTAAAGCTTGTAGCAGCACTAAACTGAAATAACCATTTTATTTATGCCTCTATTAGTGTTTTACAACATTGTAGAGAAACTTTATCCCGCTCTATTTCATAGTATATCAGGCTGAGGTCTGGACTTTGACCGGGCCATTGCAACACACTGATTCCTTTCCTTTTCAGCCACCCTGTTGTAGATTTGCTGCTTCAATTTGGGATCATTGCCAAGTTGCATGATTGCATGCAACTAGAATTCTTTTGTATACAGTAAACCCATTTATGGTCTTTTTTAGAATCAGCCTTTGGAGTTGTCCTGTGGTGATGGGCCTCCAGTGTTCCTCACCTGTACTCAAAACAGAGCCACCTCCAGCCTGGACAGCTACAAAGTGGAGCTGTGTCGGCAGCTAGGAGAGAAGCAGGGTCTGACAGATGGAGAGCAGGTAGAGCCCCTCCGTGAGGAATCTGTTCTTTGCTGTATTTACAGAAGAAGCTAATTTTCTCCATCTCGTGACAGTGTACAGTGAGTACAGTGTCAGTTTCTGTCTGCACCTACTAGTTGTTTGGTTTACTGGTTTGTTTTTCCTCAGGGATTCTTAAGGCCATGTCATCAGGTCTCATCATTGGATCGGGTGTTTGTGGAGCCTGTATCATCTGATGACTGGGAAATCCTGGTGGGTAATTTAGTGACATACAGTATTTGAACTTGTCTTCATACAAGTTTGCACTATTTTACACTCTCTAATAACTACATGTTGTCTTCTCCTTTTTAAAGTACTCTTAAAAAATATTAATATACTATTTTTGTGTGACTGACATCGCCAGGAGCTCCACAGTTCTGCGCTGGAGGTGCAACTATTGGATCAGATCAGAGTAGTTTTCCAAGATGCCGTGTTTCCTGTGTGGGTGGACAACCACACAGTAATCTTTATTCGAATCGGTCAGTTTTAATACAATTATTCTGTTATGTTGTTTATCAAATAACGTGTTAAATGTCTATTTTCACATCTAAACCTACAAAATTTGCAGAAGGTTTTAGACAAAAAATATTCCAGTTATATTGGTTTGTCTGCTCAACTTTGACTTCTATGAATACAGTTTCTTTCTTTTTTTTTTAACTGCACAGCTTCACTTTCTCCACGTGTGCCCTACGGTCGCCTGGAGCAGTTCACAGAACTTGTTGTGTCCCCGAAGATCCGTGCTAAAACTGGCACCCACATCGATTCTCAACTTAAAGCCAACCCAAACTCAGAAAGTTTTCACAGACAGCCACACATGGATTTCTCCTCCCCTTCAGGACCATCATCTAAAACTGCTTCCTCTATCTCTAACAGCCAACAGTGGGGTGGCATAGCCGACCTGAAAAGCCTCTTTCATCATATGATAAAGGGCGCTTACGACCCAGTTAAGGAGCAACCGCCTTTACCTGAAATCCCCGCTCTCCTTACGGACTCTCTGTACAGAGTGTGCGGTGCACCTCCCCACTCTCTCAGCACCATAAGCCACGTTGCAACTAATGCTATTCACATCTTTCCTTGGAGCCACAGTTTCAATGCCAGGCTGAGTGAAGGTCACTCCTCAATTACATATGGCTTTCTCTCCAAAGTCCCATCCCCCAAAGAAACGAGGGACAGAACCAAGCAGGCGATGGAGAAAAAGAAGAAGGCAAGAGTTACTAAAGAGAGTGCTACGCCCGAAGGAGAGGAGGTGAAGGAAGAGGAGGCCATGGTGGTTAGGGCAGTGTGCCATTGTACCGAGCTGCTTGCATGCAAGGAAAGAAGCAAGGGAGAGATTCACAGTGGAAGAGTATGGGTGAGTATGCTGTCTGAAGAGAAGAATATATAGTTTTATAAACACTTGGTTAAAATTTATGTATCTTTCATTTTTTTAGATTCCAGAGCCTCTGGCCAGCAGGCTTAAAATCCCTGCCCATTCAACAGTAAGAATCAAGCCAGTGAAATCAGCTATCAAAGTAGCTTCTACTATTCGCCTACAACCCCTAAATCCACTGGTGAGTGCTGGAGTGTACATCTGTAGTGTCCAGTGACGTGCAGTCAGGGGCCTCACCTGTCATCATGGAAATATAAAATTGAAAAATAAATTAAATGGTTATATTTATTCAGTGATTTGTATTTTAAAGTTCTTTTCCATTTAACGTCACCATTTTTAGATTTTTTTTCAAAATCGCTGAATTTTCACATTTACCGTTCAAATACTAAGAAGAGACGAGCGGTGAGGCAGCAGCC
>VUQR01016564.1:2477-16281 GCA_015108515.1 Hemichromis elongatus
TACATCTGTTTGCAAATAGAACCAACATTTACAAAATATTTTAGCTGGGGCATTCCCCCAGTTATCATCCATCCACACTGCAGGTCTTGCAAGTCCAGACTGCTGTTCACAGGTCCAGTTCCAACACCCACCTACTCTGCCTGACGGCATGGTCAAGTGTAAGCTAAATAAATTTAATGATTGTTAATATTATTGTAGACTTGTAGCAGGGAAAAGTACCTTACCAGTGATGTCAGTTCATCAAATATGTAAACTTGTCTATTTATGGTCTATTACAGTTTGCAACATTTACACATTAAGTTTTTGACTCTTTAAGACATCCTGTGTGGTTCCCTTGAGAAAAATCAGCATTCTGAGCTTAAAAAAAAAATAAATCCTTGACCTTAAGACTTGTATACAGCGAGAGCCAAGTCCACGGACTTCTTAAGGTGGATTTTGCAACTGGAGCAGTGCAAACTTGAGGTGTCCTTATAAATTGTATCCCTGCTGATAAATGTTGATCAGAATGCCTTAAACCTCTCCATAGCAGTTTAACCTCATAGAAAATGATTGACTTTTTTTGTCTAAACTGTTAATCGGTTGGTGTAACAGGGTTCTAGTTAGTGCAGCAAGCTGTGGCAAAGACAAGTTAATGATGAGAAGCTCCAGAAGAAAACGCCTTCTCTGGAATTCATCTTCAAGCTTTGCTCGAATGACTGCCAGAACAGACTCTGATGAGCAAAATAAAAAAAAAAACGACAAAACGGTCAACAAGGAAACTCTAAAACAGAAGCCCTTATCTTGTGTACACTTTTGGTATTTATTATCTCGCCTTTTCAGCCATTTTCTCTTTAAAATATTTTTGATCATTTTGATTTTTTTTGTTTTAATCTCTAAAACTTAAGGATGACAGAATTATTGTAGTTGCAAAAAGCACTTCCAACAAACAGTAGGCTCTAGTCTGTATGCGTTAGGGTGTAAATCGCAGTTATGTTTGACATTATTTACACATACGGTACGCTTTTGTCACCAACAATGAGCGATTGGTATCCAGTAACCCGTGCAAACTGTTCTTGTGAGTGTGTGCATGGTACAATCAAGACAGCTTTCAGATGTACAGTTGTTTGGGATGGTAACTACAATGGCTTAAGGTCCATGTGATCGAGGAAGGAGGGAAGAGCTGAAGACTCCCCCCCGCCTCCCTGCCTGGCAGCGGTAGTGCAGGTCAAAGTTCAAAAGGTCAAAAAGTAAAAATGGGCGGTGGGTTTCCATTCTTAGAGTAGGAGGTCATCAGTCCATCTGTCGGGTGGCCAGTGCGATTGTGCCGCCTCCTCACCTGGTGGTGCCACCTTCTTTTTGCATTAGAAGGGACGTCACTGCAGAACCAATCCCACCTGAGAAAGAAGCAACGGAGCTGTTAGGAAAACGGTCACGAATGTAGCTCGGGGAAACTGAGGTTTCTGGAGGATTAACCATGGCACATGTAAGGCATCTGTAGTAGTACTGCATGAGACTGGCAAAAAGGATGTAACAAAAGCTAGATGCAGCATGAACAATTACCCTTTAAACAAATAAAACTCATATTGCAGTTGCGTTTGTGGCATGATAAGTGTGAATCCAACTGCAGTGAAGGGTTAAACGGTATGTTGCATGAACAACCATCAAAACAAATACTTCTGTGAGCAGCACACAGTGATACAAGAACAACTTATAATCAAAATTAATGTAGACAACAAGTATCTTTTTGTAAATTAATCTGAAACAATAAAAAGGTTTCATATCGGTGCCCATTTGCCCCATGGCAGAAATGCAGCAGCCCACGTTTGTCCAACCTGCGGCCCTTTGTCCTATCTTCTCCTGCACTCTAGCCCACATTTCCTGTCTACTCTTCACTGCAAACCTGTCACCAAAAAGGAAAAAGCCCAAAACAAAAACTTTAAAAAGAAACGAGTCATTTCAGAAACGCACCTTTTCCGGCCCCATGCTGGGACACTTCCAATTGTACAGGTAATACTGTAGGTTCCCATCACCGATGCCAAACTTAAGCTTCTCCAAGAAAGTCTTGTTTTCCATTAGATCCAGTGCATTAAAGACATCAAACCCTTTCTGAATAGAGAAACAGAAAAGAAAAACATTAGTTTTCTGCGAGTAAACATTTCAGAGAACATGTTTTAAAAGACTGAACGTGCACCGATTTGGCCAAGATGAGGGCATCAGACATCAGGTCGAGCAGGGGGGTGGTGGTGTGCACATTGTAGAAGGAGTAGGCTGCCTTTAGACTGCGGTGCACAGGATGATTCATAATGGTAGAGGGCAGCGTGTAGAAGCTCAGGAAGTCTGTCACTTTGCCGTCATTCTGTAATGACAACAAAGCAACCCTTAGACACTTGGAGAGAATTTTAAAAGGTTTTTTTTTTCCCTCAAAGACTTTTTCTGGATTATTCTTTACCTCCACCACATAAGTGTCAATAATATTCTCTTGGGGCAGAAGCCAGTGTTCCACCTCTTCCTGATTCATGACTGGCACTAGGTTGAACTGGCTCAGATATTCACAGAGGAGGCGATGCACCACAGGCACGTCCTTCTTGGTCATTGGCCGAAGACCAGAAGTCTTTGGGGCCTGAAAGAGAGATGACAAGGACGAAGAAATTAAAAGACATGCTAGAAGAAAGGGGTGATTTCTAAACTGACTGAAAATTTGTGTTAGTCGCCAACAACCTCTGGCAAGCGGTACAACTTCATGGTGCGCTGCATAGTCATGTTCCTGCTCAGATGGGAAAACTTCACTTCAATTAGTTTTCGAGGGTTCAAAGAGCGATGCCAGTACCTGCACGAAGGAAACGTCATTAAGTAACAACTGACGCAGTGAAAGAAACCTAACCCTAGGGCTTGGGGTTAGAAAATGTCCCCGTCACACCCACCTGCATGTGCCCACAGGTTTGGGCAGTACCACTCCAGCAGTATACACCGCCTGAAAGATTCCCTGCAGGTTGACCCGTCTGGTGATCTCTCTGATCAGAACTGGAGCGACTCGTTTGGAGCGAAGCTTCTTGTGGACGCAGAGGAAATTAATCTCGACCATTTTCTTCTCTCTAAAGCAGAAAACAAGCAATAATGAGATGATTATTTATTTGAATAATACATTTAATACAATTAAAAATACTAGTCATGGGCCAAAAACTAAAAAACAAAAAACATATTCTACTTGGAATTAAATAACAGACAGAGGATAACTCTGGATAACGCATTGACTTTTTTCGTTCCCTCTACAGAAGAGTGATTCTGTTTACTTACATGTCATAGATGTGGATGGTGGCAGGAATGGCACTGATAAAGCCGACCAGCTTCTGGTTGGAGTTAACCCTCACTCCACAGTGCCACTGAGGCAACCAGCCAGGAGGTCGCAGGGCCCTGAAGAGCACAAGGTCAGTCAAAAATGCGACACATTTCTTTGCACTTGTATTAATATTTGAACAATATTGAAATATGAGAAATTACCAGAGCAGGAACTCAGGAGAATAGTCAAACCGGAACATGTTATCATCATCTTCAACATAGTTCTCGTTGAGAAGGGTGTAAAGCTCCTTCAGCTGGTTGTAGAGAGAAGAAAAGAAAACGAGACAAAGTCATCTTAAAAAGTCAAGAGCACCAAATTTAAAAAACAAAACCACATTTCTACAGTGAACGTTTGACAAAAAGTTTCTAATCGGACTGCAACTGCACTCTGACCACACAACAAGCACTTCATCACAAACAGTCACGCAATTACTGAGAAGACAAACTTGGAATGAAAACAAAAATCCACTAGTTTCCTAACATAATGAAGTGCAGCGCACCACGAATCCAGGACTTTGTTACTGAAAGACGAATTCCTCCCATGCACACTTGCTGTGAGTGTTTGTGTTTGTTCGCTTTCTTACCACAGCGGGGCTCCCCAGGTCCAGGGTGTCCCAGCTGAAGCCCTGCGGGAGGCTGTAGGGCTCTTCTCGAATGTTGTCTTTGTCAGGTTCAATGGAGCCGTGTGATGTCACCGTCTCCCCTGAAGGAAAAGCAAACAGAAGTCTGACAAAGCACAAAACCCTGACAAACATATACGTGTGTCTTTTAGGCCATCACTCTTAGAAGACCAGAAAGCAATGACACATACCCACTTGCCACTTCATTAGGTATGCATTTTCAGTATGTATGCAAGCCTCTCATCACCCTTTACCTGAGAGCAACTCTGTACATGTAGGCAGGCAGACATTATCAAAACGCCCTGCTGAATTTCAAACCAAGATTTGGGTGACTGACAGTAGAATGGTTGTTAGCGCTGGATGGATTAGTCTTAATATTTCAGAAACTGCTGATCTACTACTGATTTTCCCCATGACCATCTCTGGGACTTAAAGAGAATGGCCAGAAAATGAGAAAATATCCAGTGAGTGATAGTTATTTGGGAGAAAATGCTTTGATGATGTCAAAGGAGTATAGAGCCCGAGTGCTTGGAGCTGCCAGAAAAGCACCAGTACCTCACATAACTACTTTTTACAACATAAGTTTGCAGAAGAACTTTTCTGAAAGCACAACAGTCTAACCATGGTGCAGATTACAGCAGCAGGCCACACTGGGTGCCACTTCTGTGAGCTAAGAACAGGAGACTGTTGCAAAAATTCAGCTTACCAAAACTGCAGAACACAAGACAGGAAAAATGCTGCCTAGTTTAATGAGTCATGATTTCTGTTGTGAAAGTAGAGTTTGGCATAGATTTATGTTGCCAACAGCTCAGGACAACGCTAGTGAAGCAATAGTGTCAGGAAAGCTTTCTTGGTCCCCTCAGAATAAAACAACATTGAAACACCACAGCCTACCTGGGTACTGCTGCTGACAATGCAATTCCCCTTTATGGCCAATTCAGTACTACCAAGGTGTACCTAACAAAGTGGCTGATGAGTATGTTATTAATCGTTTTCTCATAACCATGCAATTCCTTTCACGACTGCAAGCACATTTCACCAACAGATTGCAAAATAATGCTGTTGTACTCATTGCATTGGAGCTTTTGCATACTTGAGTCATAAGTACAAGCCTTTTTTCCTTCTGCTCACTCTGTGTTAACTGACCATCTGTGTAAGCCCACTTTTGTCCACACACACAAACAAACAACGACGACAACACTCCAAAACACTCTTTAATCAATCCCTAAAGATTTGACCGATAAGCTAAATATTGGCATCAAAAACAGGACTACTCAATCTGTAATCATACCTAGTTTGGGCACAGGCTGTGTGTCCCAGAACTGGTAACTCCTTCGAGTGGCCTCCTCCATGGTCTTGGCTGGACCTTGGCCAACAGAGAACAGTTCAATGGCCTTTTGGATCTCCTGTAGCTTATCAGCTGGCAACGAATTCACCTGTTTGGGAAGTAAACACAAATATACATCAAACAAGACAACGACAAACAGATGTCAACACTGTTAATCCTATCTAAACAGTCCAAACCGTTTTTAACCATTCTGTATCTGAACTGTGACTTTAGTAGATTACACTTTAACTGGACTGTTTTTCCTTTCTTTTTAGGTTAGGTCTAAAACCGGTTAAGACAGAAATGCATAAATTCATGCCTTGGCAAGGGGGTCCTGAGCTGCTTCTGTAGCACCAGATTTCTTCTTCTTTTTCTGCTTCTTTTTCTTCTTCTTGGCACCAGTGTCGTCCCCAAGACCCCTCTCACTGGAACAGGACAGAAATAGATGGCATCCTTTTTAAGACTGATCTCAGAAGAAAAGAAAATCATGTTGGAAATTTATTTTCTGCAATCTGCTTTCAAACAACAGCCAAGATTATTAATCTACCGGCACTTCCAACACAATTTACAAATCATTACAATCATTACATGCAAAGCCGTGTTAGCTGAGAAGTAGGTGCGTGTTTAAACTGACAACACCAGGTGTAGCTCTAGGGCAGCTAAAGACACAAAACCAGTCCTTCAGTTAAAACTGACAGAAATTCACAAGTCGTTTGCAGGATGTTTAGAAGTTAGCGCAGATTTTCAGAATAACCCTCTCTTCTGATCTGCTCCAACCAGAAAATCCACATATCTCCAGCCAGCTACTTCATCTTCTGGCAACATACTTACACAGGATAATCTCATTAGTGTCCAAGAGGGGAGAAATGCAGGCCAGTACGTGGTGTGTATTTGTAACACCAGCACAGATGGTGAATCAGATGACATCTAGAAGAAGAGTATCTGTGCGTGTGTGTTTATGTACTGTATGTACAAGAGCCCAGCAAGTGACTGGAACAATGGACAACAAAGCAGTCAATGGTTTGTTCTCCCACTTTCCATTTCAACAGGGTAGAGCAGCTAAGGGGCCAAACAATTGTTTGTTTCTGAGTGCAGGAAGGTTCAAAGACCTGCAGGGGACTATGTTTCACTTTAGCCATACAGCAGCATGGGTTTGAGCTAGAACTCTGCAACATTAACTTTATTCTTTTCTCAGACTTTAGCTTTATTTGCTTATTTGTCTCTCTAAAAACAGAAACGTGTGGCTGTCTGGTCAGATTTCCTCCAGTTATTGATCAGATCCTTGCAAAACCACCTTACAGAGGTGCATTCTTGCTCCACTTGTTCTACTAAAAAAACCAAAAAAACCCAACAAACATTCAAAAAAGCTCAGTTCCTTTGCAAACACGCCCTTTCATATATGACACCACTTTTTTTAAAGGGAAAAAAAAAACAGGGTTTCTATCAAAGCTTGTAGTAAGTAAAACCAACAAGATGGGCTGCTTTAAGATCGCTTACATTTCTGTGATTAAGGAAGGAATTGAAAGCCCTCACTTTACAACGCCGGGGCCCAGTTATATTATTTTTAAGCTAAGTGCTTTTTGCATGCGCGTTTGTGCTTGTTTCACTTTTGATCTTGCACCGAATCCACACACACAGAGACAATGCCAGCTACGCTAGCATGTAAGCTAACACGCTACATATCAGCTGGCGTAAACGTGATTTGCATCCTTTACCGTGAACACAGCAACGGCACGCGAAGAAAACCGTAAACTATCAACTTCAATTAAAAGTTTATTTTTTTCTGCAAGTTTTACGAGTGCCAGAAACATGCGTCTTGGTGTTAAATTGGCTTTTAAACGCACTTTGCTTTCTCCTTTCTAACGATATACTTAGGAAAACGCTAAGTCCAGCCTATATTTGGAAAAGACATCCGTCTCAGCCAATCGGATGAAAGAACAAGCAAGCGAACGTTGCTTCTAACCAATAGGATGAAAGTAAATGGGCTGGACGACGTCTAAGGATGGCTGTCTATCCCGACTGCTCGATGAGGTTTAGTTTAAGTTAATTTCGCTAAAATCTCCAGAGCCAAGATGTATTTTACGCCACCGAGCGAGTAAGCCTGCCTCCTTACCCTTCGTCAAAGTGGTGCTCTTCATTTTCACAGTCGCTGCAGTGTCCGTGATCCTCTACATCTTCTTTCTCCGGCATCGGTGCTGTCTCATTCTCATCCGCCATCTTCAACCAGGAAGTGAGACGCCACCGCGTGCCCCTTGACACCTTTAAAAGAGCCTCAACGCTATTGGCTGGAACACGCGGTGGAGGCGTAGCCATGGTCGTCTTCTTTACCCGACTATTTCCAAATATTTACGATAAACAAAGGGCTCGTAATAGAGTGGGTACGGCTTGTCTTTTTAAGGGCGTACATTTTTAAGTCCTCAAAGCCCCAGTAAAAATATTTTTTGTGTATTTAATATATTTTTCCCTTTTAAGACAAATAGCCATGTGATACGCATACAACCCAAAGGCAAATGAAATCACTTAAGTGGAAACACGTGTGAGATTGTGCACCTTGAAAGATAATCGGAGGCCTAATAAGTTAATATTACAACAGAGTGAGGAAGAAAGCAAAATCATGTGCAGATTTTGGCAGATTATTGAATGAGACCAACTGAGCAGATTAAGCATAATGGCGTTGATATTTCTTATTGGAAAGTTAGTAAAGAAGGCACTAACAGTCATGTAAAACTGTACATTAGCTGTTCATTTGCGTAGCATGCGTATGATTAGGGCCTCCAAAGCGGCAAAAACCTTGTAGGCCTAAATCGTATTTATTTCCATAATAAATAAAGCCTGATGGGAGCTTTAAAGAACCCAGTTTTTGCATAAAGTACGCTAGCAGGATATTCTTCTATTGACGTTTTGCATGAATACATTTAAAAGCAATGACACGGTGTTTAACAATAATTACTACAGCAACGGAGCTACAGCTACGGCAACGACGCTTGGACAAAATACCCACAGAGCTGCAACATACAAATACAAGTATCATAGCAGTCATATGAGACGATAACATCTGATTATATTTGCTAAGGATAATTTCAGAGAGCCGTGTGTGATTACTTTTTGTTAGCAATGCAACATTTAGACCTAAATGTAAACGAGGACTTTAATACTATATTTGAGATGTGTTTGTGAACTGTTTTCTGCTGATTTAAAAAAAAAATGTCTGTGATAATTTTAGCATTAACTTAAGACTTTTTAGAAGCGTTTTTCTTGAGGGGAAAAATCTACTAATACTGACCTTCTCCTTCTTCTGTCATCGTGGTGTTGCTGACTAACATTCACAACTCACTGTGTGTGTGTTTTTTTACTTATGTTTACCACAAAATATTCAGAGGGTGGGTTATTTCATAATTCACAGAGATGTTTGGAGACAAAAGAAGTCCAGTTGTTGGAGAAATTGCTGCCATGCCGTCTAATTTGAAATTTTACAAATGTTGCTAAGGGTTTTCCGTTTTTGTGTCTTTACTTTTGGCCTAATCAAACAGGGACATATCCATTAATAGTTCTAATGTTGGAATGTAACGATTTCTTATGTTTTAGGTTAACAGCTTTAGATGAACACAGAAAAGTCAGACAAAAAATTCACAGATTAGAGCCTTCTGGTTATGCATTTATTATAAGTGTCAGGTACCCACAGACAACACTGTGGACTTTTAAAACTAAAACAGACACTTGTATCTTTTGACAGCGTGTGAAAAAAAAATGTTAGCAGTGCTTTATAAAAATATTTTTCTTGCAAACATAACCACTCAAACGCATCCCATGGCTTCTGTATTAAGAGAGCAAAGTTTTACTTCACTCACTATTAAATATACATTACATTGTCCTCAAAACCAGCGTGACCATTAAAACTGTAATTACAATAATTACTTTTCATCACTGGACCATTTTATTATCAGTGAACCTCCTTATAAGAGTATTAAAAGATTCACTGTAGCCTGGAGTAATTAGTGGTTGTATTAGATTTATGCAATTAGTTTTTTTTACAGCATTTTCTTCTAGATCTGAATACAAGAACAAAAATTGACAATATTAAAGAAGCTTATATGGAAATACTGTATCGTTAAAAGTCAAATATGATTTTAAAAAAGCACATTTGAACATATGTGAAATGATGCCAAGTTAAAATACAAGACATTTAAGGAAAAAAAAAAAAGAAGCTTACTTTTGCAAGTTAGGCCTGTCATGTTCTGCTGGAAGATGTGACAATATGTTAATATTTGTCTTCCAGACAGAATTTAAAAGCACTCAAATATCTGGAGTATCAAGTACTTGTACATGGGCCACAGGGCCCTGGGGCACTCACTAGCACAAAATCAAATCTGTATTACATCACAGTTAGTGCTGCCAATAAAAACGTCTAAAAGCTGACATTTATGTATATTGTCAAACACAGTTAGTTACACTTGGTTTCCATCTCATTGCAATTCTATTATAGCATCAATGTAAGAAGCGCTATTTTACTTCAGCTGTCATTATTGTTTAAGTTAAAAAAAAAAACATGTTAAAAAACAAAATGATGACCTAAAATAAAATGATCTTCATTCTCTCTAACAGTCTCTTTTCTGCGTTCTTTTATAATTTACAGTCACCAGAGGGCATGTCTCCATCTCTGACAGACTGGGAAGTGGGTTTGTGTGAATTGGACCACTTGGGGTCTGAACTGTAAGACGACAGCACCAGCAGCATTCTGCCTCTGTTTTTACACTCAGAGCTCCACCTTTCAAAGTCCTTCAATGTCCAGATGTCTGATTTTCTTGTTCAGATGTGTGTCACGCTTTGCCTTTGGCAGCAGCAATACGCTCAGCCATAGTTTTGACAGGAACACCTCCGCGAGTCACTTTGACATGGATAAAGAGTGTAGCAGGGGAAAGGCTGGAACCATCTGCCTTCAGTAAATGAATATGGCGATAACCTTGGTGTAGAGGGGAAAAAAAACAGAAGAGTATGAAACATATTAAAAAGAACATCCGAGAGTGAAGAACTGACTGACTTGTAGACTAAATCCTAATAAGCACCTATGCGGAAGCTTGTAAAAGGTAAAGTAAACTGCCCCACAAAGTCATTTTTGGCAGCATGATCGTGATCCTCCACTACAAACCGCACCAGGGCCAGTTCAGGGACCTGCAGCTGGAAGCTCAGAGTGCAGTCCCAGCGAGGGTTGAAACCTGCAGAGGGCGCACAAGAGCTGTAAATACACCATCTGGTGCATTAAACCTTTCAAACAAACTCCTCACGGCATTGGATTGAAATGACTCCTACACAAATATATATATTCCAAGATTCGAATAAGGTACAAAGAAGCTTCCTGACATCATCTCTTGTCGCCTGTCACTGCATTATAAAAGTAATACTAACTTACAGAAATGCCTGCATTAAATTTAAATATGCATAAATATTATCGCTCTGCAAAGAAAAAAAATAGATAGGGAAATTTCTTATTTAAAATTTGTCATGGATAATAAATAAATAAATAAATAAAAATCACCATTGTTGTCAATGCGGTGGGTTTTTTGTTTTGCTTTATCAATAGCCACCCCATGAATTTCCACCCACACTTGTGGATCCACAATGGAGCTCGCCTTCTCTGTGTTGATTTTTGGCAGCTGTTGTGCAGATATTATCTGAAAAAGCAAAATGTAATTCATCATTGTGTGCATGACATTATCATTAGAAATGTATAAAAAGTCTTTTAAAAGTAACTTTATTTCAAAACCCAAAATTGCCCTAATAGGGCTTGACAATTTGCATATAAATGCAAGTATGCACAGTAATAACAAGAACTAAATTACAATACGAAAAATAAACTTTGCACAAAAAGGAAGGAAACTTCATTTTTGTGCTAAATGCTCTTTATTTGCCCGTAAATGGTTCCACATTTAAAGTAAAAAGGCATTTTTAAGATGAAACAAGACATATCAGGGGCCTCATAACAGCCTAGTACCTCCTCCTCATGTTGGTGACCAGCTTAGTCACACACTGCTGTGGGATGGGATGACATTCTTCAACCAGCATTTACTGCTGTTAAACTGACAATATGTCTTGTTTCTTCAGAATTCAATTATCCAATCCAATAAATGACACAGAACAAGAGTTAATAGCAGAATAAGCTGTTTGGTGTTGGCAGAGAAGATTTGGCAAGTTTTTCATGAGTGCAACCCACATTCTCAACACTACTGCTCAACCCACAAATGCGGTATCCTTCCACTGGTATATAAGATTTATTATCAAGAAGCATTGTTACCACAAAGAAATAATCAACCAAACACTAATTTCTGCACTTTTTATGTTTAGAACAGCGGTACAGAAATCTCCTCCTTAACAGGTCGGCACATCTGAATGAAACTCTGGAAAAACTTCATCACATATATAGCGGTTATTAAAATCTATATGATTCATTATAAATTCTTTAGATTTTTGTGTATCTACATAAATATAATGTTCATTTCATCATCCTTTGTCACAGTTACTCACTCGAATAGTCAGCTGAGTGGGGGTATGCCCGGGGCCTCCTCCTGTGTTTTCTGGGTTAAAATTGGATGTGGCACTGCACAGGAAGCTGGGTTTGAGGACGTATCCACAGTGACCATTTGCGAGGAAGCGGCCCTGGTTCAGGTCCATTTGCTCCCCGGCCGTCTGGAAGTTCAGAGCCACTTAACGGCACAAAGAGGAAAGCGGAGGGACACAGAATCAAATGATCAGAATCAGAGATGTCAGTGGGTTACGTGTGACGTGATAGTAAATTTACAGAAATAAAACACGTCTCTGGGTTTAAAAAAATAAATAAATTTTTGCTTCCATCTGAACAGCAGCGTAGCTTTCAGTGTGGAGTACCAACCCATCTGGCATCCACAGTTCCACATTTCCTGAGGATCATAGTTGGATGATTGAAGTCGCTGGCCACAAGGGTAGATCCGGCTCAGCTGCCTGCTGTTGTGTCTTACAAAAAGCTTCCCTGTAAATGAAAAGACAGAAATCCACATGCCATGATACGTTAAAGGCTAATTATATTTTCTGTAGAACCAGCTGCACAAAAGACATGATGCTGGCAACCTTTTTGAGTTTCTCTATGTAATGTCAAGATGCAATTATTTCCACTGTTGTACCAGAATCTTTGATGTGCTTGAGGGCATCGTTTTCAGAGAAGGAAGACATTTCATTTGGCGGTTTTTCAGACACATTTCCAAACCCGCGGAAGGGGACACTCTTGCAGTAAACCACCAGGTCTGATAGCTCGGGGCTCAGTTTCGAACAGCCCTGGAAAAGGCAATGACGGGAAAATTGGTCGATTAACTAAAGTGTTTGTGTTAACAGCTTCCACGACTCAATAACAAGTCTTTCTTTAACTGACCGTTGCAGGATCCTTCTTGGGTGTGCCCTTAATGCTGCTTGCTAGTTCATCCTCAGAGCTCGACGAGAAGCTGGTACAGCTGCTGTTCTTCCCCAGCTCACCCAGGTGAGGAGTGTGTTTCTTTCCTTTTACCAAAATGCGCCCCTTAAGCTCCTGCAAGGAAGGCCATTGGAATAAATTACTTTATTAGTAAAGCAAATGGGTCCAGCTGTGCTTGTATGTGTGTGGTTGCTGTACTTCGGGAGAAGGCAGATCTCTCAGTGGCTGGTCACTGAGAGGCTTGGTGAGCAGTTTTTTGCCCAGGATATTACGAAGGTGTTTGGCTATGACAGCCTGCTGCTCCACAGAACAGTGGTTCTCCAAGGACAGGATCAGAGGGTATTGGGACGTCTACAGGGAGAAACACAGGGAAACTCTTATGCTAAGCCATTAAAATGTAATTAGATCATCTTACAGCAATGCAAAGCCCAAGAGTATAATACTATACAAAATACCACAGGATTGCCTTAGAGTCAGGTGTATAACCAAAAGAAGTGAAGTGGGTTGTTTACTGTCTGAGTGGGATGCCGCAGCTTTCCATGAGTAAAAGCTACAAAATCTCTTACCTTGAAGGCGTACTGGCTGATGGTTTCAATGACTTCCTTAAAGGGCACTTTGGAGGTGAGTGTGTGGCCGTGGTAGATGACAGGTTCACCTTTATCTCCATCCCAGCAGTCCAGCTCCACACAACGGCAGCCCTGAATTAGAGCCCTGACGGTGACAGATTCATTCATTTGAAACCACAGGCACACATCTGACTAGACTGACTGACTGCCATTCTTCTCCGTCTCAATACCTCATGTACGGCTCAGTGCTGCTCGCACCGGTGACTTGGTCCTTGGTAAGGTAAGTGTTGTGTGACGAGGAGATGAAGTAATGGGCCAGCGGGTGGTTCATGTCCTGGTAGACTTTGGCGTGGTTAGGGTTGAAGACATCATTCTCCAGAGAGAGCATGTACATGGTGAAACCGTTTTGTGTCATGCGCAGGTTCTTCTGAGCTGCAATCAATGGTATTATAGTTCCATCAATTTGTAATCTTTAAGTGGATTTAATAAGAGGTTTAAACAAGTTAAAAAAAAAAAAAAAAAAGAAGGAAAATAAAAAAAA
>VUQR01016567.1:12174-30604 GCA_015108515.1 Hemichromis elongatus
GTAGTTGTAGGTATCGTTAATCTTTAGTAAATGGCACTAAATCCTGGATTAATTTCAACCTGAAGAGGTATGAAATTAATCCAGACACACACACACACACACACACACACACACACACACACACACACACACACACACACACACACACACACACACACACACACACATATTATGTCCAAAAACTGACTTTAAGTAATTTGAGTACATATAAATTTTCCATGTAATTTTGTTACATTGCTGAAAATGTACAAAGTTACATTTAATGGAATATGGACAAATTACATTCGCTTGATTAGTAAAGATTCAGTTTGTGCAAGGCACATTTTCCCTAATGATTCATTATTTGAATAAAATAAACTGTTGATTTTGTATACTTCAGTTGCATGTTTACTCATGCTCATTGCTTTATGTTTATGAGGGCCAAGAATCATGTTTTTAATGTGTTTCATCTGTCTTCTTTGCCACTTCTCAGTTTTGCTCATCTTCATCTTTTATTGGATCATTTTCAGCTCCTGCCCAGTCTTCACATCTCTTTTGCCACTGTTATATTTCTCTTTCTTCATCACTTCATCATTATTTTCTGCATCAACCAGTCCTTAAACTTGCACGGTTTTAATTACATTAGTCAAACATTATGGTCTACATACTGAAGTACTAAAAAAAGCTCATAAATTATTAATAAATGATATGGTTGAAACAAGACTTGTGTAAAAATAACTTTGAGCCCACTTAGCGGCTCACAACTTCTTAGATTACTTACTGATCTTTCATGTGACGTGTTGCTATTTTCAGCTAAGATTTCTCTTGTCTCTCTGCTGAACTCTGGTTCATGTTCTGCCTCATGAAAGCAGCTGTACTGACGGCTTAAGAACCCACAGTGCTTTTAATTTTAAATCCTGCGTACCATGAGTGGATGGTTGATAGGTAGTGGCATGGGAACTTGATGTTTCAAATGGCAGTAAATCAGACAAGCCAAGAATTTGTAGTCGGGACTGAAGGATGGAACCTGGTTTAGTGGTTTCCAGTAAACACCCTCTTAACAATGAAGCATATTTAACACCCAGTGACTCTGGCTGTCAAATGTGCTTCAGGCGAGGTTATTTAATCATAGTTTGAATAGAAGCAGATATTACCTAGATGATATGCAGCCCAGAGTCCATTATGAGATTAATGAAGCAGTAGTGGAGTAAAAAGACTGAGCCGTGATTGATGACGGCGAAAACGAAGAGCCAGAATCTGAACATGCTTTAAGTTATTCATGATTTGCAGTTCGATCTCACAGTCAAATTGAATCCTCCCCTTCTTGTTATTTCTTTTGCACTGTGCACAGCATGCAGTGTATTTATATGCATGTGCGCATTTGACCTGTAAAGTAGGCGTAGGCTATTGTGCAAGTAGGCCATTATGCACCGTGAGCTAGACTCAATATTCTGCTGACAAAGACGGAGGGAAGTAAAGATTAGAGAAGATCGTGAACAGAAATGATGATGCACGCGCTGAGATTATACATTAAAGGCCCGACTGCTTTATGAAAGGAGGACAAGAAAGGCGTTGTGTGCAAAGTTCAATAAGAACAAATGGGAATAAAAAAAGATGAAGAAAATGAGAGGAAAACTGACAAATGACTGAAATGTATAATACATTATTCCTAATTTAGCATGTTCTAGTTATAGCTTTAATTTAGAAGACATAAAATCCTTTCTGTGAATGAATATATCCTTCAGAGCAGTGCATTATAATAAATCTTACAATCTTATCTCATATATTCAGCCTTTCAGTTTCTTGAATTAGGTGAAGCTCACCAACCATCAGGGCAACTAACAGCATACACAAGATATAAGTTCTGTCTATTTAATGTGACTGTAGAGGATTGAAGATATCCTTCAGAGCATTGCCATAGTGAAGCAGGTTTTGTGTTGGCATCAGTTTTTCAACTTGTACAACTGATGTATTATGGCTCATGTAGCTAAAATGTAGAAAAAAGCCCTTTATTCCCTTTGCATTATTCATCTGCTGCTGCTTTGAAAAGTGTCTCCAACCTAATGGGAATACTCAAACAGTATGTACAAAAACAAAAGATCCAGGGAAATAGTTTGGAAGGCTTTTTTTGGTCATTTTAACTATAGAGGAGGATTCATAGTACATATATTAATATAGTATTTGCTAGATAGTAAAGTACTGTAACCTCAGCTTAAGGACATATACTCCAAAACTGCTCATTGGCTCATTCCAGTACATTTTAACCACTGAGTATTCTGTTATCAGTTATAAGGTTTTTCTTTTTTCATCTCTTTGTATGTGATTAGCCCCAGTAATAGATACACCTACACTAATAGGATTTTCTTTCATGTGTTATTGTAATGAGCCTGAATTAAAAATGTAAGTAGTCACAGTTTTTGACTTTGAATTAAATAATTTAAAAAAAAAAACCCTGTGTATTTGTGGATGCAGGCTTACAAAGACAGGGCAGTGATTATTATTATTATTAACTTAATGTTCTACACTTACATAGTAAATGTCCTCCTCTCAAAGTAATAGCATCAGTCTGACAACCTGCACAGGAAATCAAGTAAATCGAAATCCACATAAGGAGCCACTGAAAGTCCTAAACTATCACAGACTGAGTGTGAGGTAAATGTTGTGGCAATAATGTAACAAATACGCATACTTGTGATGCTTTCTCAAACCATCACGTACCCCTGGAGAACTAAATGTATGACAGAGAGCCAGGTTCAGCAAATAAAAAGCAGATCTTTAATAGCTCATCCAAAACACCAAAGACATACAAAGTCCAGACATTAAAAATACAGGAATCCACTAGAAGCATAAGACAGATCAGGATACGCTGGGCTGTTCAGACACAGGTGAAAACAATTAACTGTTAGGACAGGTGCAACCAATGAGCACGGAGTAGTCAGTTTATACCTCTCATCTGTGCCGCCGACTCCTCTGCCTCCATGCCGATATGGCCTTAACAGGCAAAGTTGCCAAGTGGATTTTTAGGCAGGACCCAGAAGATAGCAAATGGCGGTTCACATACTTTATTAACACAACAGAGAGCTCTATTAGGAAATAATATAAACAGGGAGGGCTCTATTGGTTCAGAGCGACAGCTCAGGGTCAGCAGCTGAAGGGACTGAGGCAGAGTGGCAGTACAATGGAATCAGTGGTATGTTTGAAGGTTCACAGACCTGCCTTACTTGACAGAAAGGTAGCTGCTGGTCTGGTTCCAGGGGTAACTCAAAACCAAAGCAGCGTGGAGTGTGAAAAAAGGCATCTGGCATACAGAGCAGAGAGGAGCTGTAATCAAGGATCCACAGGTGATTTTACTTTCAATGGATAAAAGTGACACGACACTTGGCAAGAGTACCAAATTACAGCTGAAGGATTCCTTAAACAACTCTCAGCTTTACACACGTGTTGCTTCATTCATTTCAGAAGATCAGACTTACTGCCCTTAAACTGTTCCTCTTTGCGTGTGTCTGTATAACATCTTGTCACATTTCACCAAGTCGTGAATTTAATTAAATGTGGCCCTAAATAGAGAACGTGTCACGAATGCTGTCACATCTCAGATCATGGTACAGCTGTAGCTGGGCAGTAAGAAAACAGTTTCTGATACAGTTGTGTCAAATGTCACGTTTAATTGGCATCGCGTTAAAGCTAAGCTCCGAGGGGAAGACGTCTCATCAAGTTAGACGCTTGTTGCCTCGCCTCCTCCTCCACTTGCATCTCTGGTGGGAGGGACGCAACAAGAGGAATGGGTGAGAACTCTTTCTTTGAACCCTTTTTTTTTTTTAGCAGTTTCTTCCCTTTGTTGCCCATAATTGGCATCAACACTATCTTCTAACTCCCAAATATATCAATTGTTCCACCTCATTAAACTGAGCTACTTCAGAGGATGGGTTCCTTATTTTCCATTCCAGTATAACATTTTATTTTTTATTGGAATTTATGTAATTTAATAATAGACTGTGCTAAAATGGTTATAAGCACATAACTTCCATAACTAACATCTGCTAACTTTAGCCATAGAGTGCAACGATAATTGACTTGATAACAGGCGTTTTGTTAGTGTTTCAGCCACATGTCTTATGACACAATGAGTCAGCATGTTCAAAAGTTAGAGAACAAAGCAGGTGCTTTTGTTTCTTGATTCTTTTGTTTGCTCCTAAAAGGAAGATCCTGCCCAAACCTTGATCCAAACCATCCCCGTCGGAGGTGCACACTTGGGGCTGCCCACCCCAAGAGAGAGTACTGATCTCCAAACTGCAGCATTTGATGGTGGTTGCATCAAATGCACGTGCACAGGAGAGATTTCATGTCAGTGCAGCATCGTGAGTCTGTATGTGTGCACGACACGCCGCCCCTAGTGGTAATTTTAGGGGTATCAGCATTTTCCAAAGCTCAATATAGCTACAATCTAACGACATGCTTTGCTCGGCTTACGCTATTCTTGGTAGATTTGCCATTCCGAGTGAAATCTCCCCCGACAAGATAATGGTGCTGTGTGTAATTGGGCAGCATTTATAAATGTGGGTTGGGTCGGCATGCTGTTCATCACCATGTTAATTAATTCTGCCACTGGAAATTAGTAGAAATGTGTGGAAAGGAAAGATAACAAGATGATTGTGTGCTCTGATGCACGGACACACACACACACAATGAGGTGTTTGAATAGTAAGTGAATGTACAAAAGATAAGGAGACACACATCACATTAGCAGCCCAGGGATTTAATGCAAACTTAATTATAGAAGATGTGTTTGTGCTTCAGTAAAGGAAAATTGGTTCATGCATGACAACAGCGCACTTATTTTACCAGTTAAACTCTCCAGCTTTTTGTCTGGAAGACGCAAAGCATGGGAAAGAAAGATCAAATCAGTTACACATTAATATCTATGTGGGGTTTTTTTAGAAATTTAAGCACAGATGCCCTTTTTGCTCTTTTGTCCCTCCTAAGTGACAGTTTTTTAAGCCAGTATTAAGCAAAATGGCCCAGTATGACTGTCCAGTAATTGCTTTCCTGCCAGGACTGCAGAGATTTACAGACTCCACTGGCCTTATGGGACCTGGTCAAAACAAAACAACCCTGACAGCCACTAACGGTTTTGGGAACTGCTGCAGTGGTTTGTGTGTATGTGCATGGAGAATGTGTGTGCTTTTATTAGATCTCTCCAGAAACGGGGAAAAGCGGCAAGAGAGAAGGAACAAGAGAGACCATCAGCGGCTAATGGCTTTCCCACAGGGCCATCACTTACTCTAACTCACAGTAAAAAGTGGCAAGCCATAGGGGAGCGGGAACTGGGAAATTTCATTTTCTAACAACACTGGTAGCAGTTATGCCTCTTTCAGAATGAGAAACAGTCCCAGTGATGAACGTCTGACAAGTGTGGGTAAAAATGAAGTTTGCGTTCTTGAACCCGTGACAGTTTTTTTCAAGCATGCTCTAATGCTGCCTGAAGAGCATGAATTGCTTTGAACTTAATGACAGTCTGCCAGGCAAGCAGAAGGAATATTGGATTTACATCAGGTCGAGTGAGCAGAGAAGCATGTATAATTAGTAAATATGACAATTAGAGTCATGTGAAAAAGAGTGTACGTCCTCTGTTAGTTGTAAGGAAACAGTAAAAAACAAATTATCTGGTCCTTAAAATGAGGTAAATGCCTTAGCTCTGTACCATTTACACATGTGTGTTTTACCTCTAATCTAAATAGTTGAAATAAGGTTAAATTAACCACTTACAACAGAAAAAGAAAATATATATTTTCAACTTTAATTTTTCAACCAATTTAGATGTAAGGTCTCTTTTAAACTGACTATTGACTGGCCAGCCAGAACAGAAAACAGTGTCATTTCTTCTGGAGAATTGATAATAAAATTAAAGATTCTCTGTAATGTCATCATTTTGTAAGCCTGCAGTCTCAGACTCTACATTATTACATATGAGAGACCATCCTGATCTGCTTGGCATCACTGTTGTCTGGAGCCGAGAAGCTGCAAAAAGAAATGCAGGGCAAAATGTGGACACCAAATTGAGTAACGGCGGAAAAATATTCATAAAAATAGTTCTCATACAGGCCCAGCAGGCAACCAGAATATGTTGTATGTAAGGATTCATTGATTTTATTGATTTTCCCGCTGCCACAAAGGAACACCAGAGAGTGACAGTAAAACAGTATGATCAATCATTACTATTAAAAAATACCCTACAGCGTATAAATAGGAGATGCCTGTGTCGGTGTGCTTCACAAACACTAAAATAATATTAGCTCTTGGGATCAGTGCATCTTTAAGACAGGATTTTGTAATTTTATACAAGAATTGTAGAAAGAAAAATAGCTGCCAGTGCTACTCCTCAGCCTCCTTTGAAAAGTTTACTATGTAAATTCTTGGAAATTCCAAAGATGACTTGGTAATTCCCCCAGAATTAGCATGGAAAATCATTCATTGGTCCTCCAATCATATTGTGCCCTGGCCATAAAATCCATACAGTTACAGCAAAACAGTATTATTATGAAGTTTCACTAAATGCGAACTGCAAACAAAAGCTTTAAATGTCATTTTGTCAAAAGACTGAAACAGTGGCTACATAATAGCTACATTTTATAGGGTGGCCACTCCTCCCCGAGCCTGGTTCTGCCAAGGTTTCTTCCTGTTAAAGAGAGTTTTTCCTTCCCACTGTTGCCAGAATGCTTGATCATAGAGGGTCATGTGATTTTGGGTTTTCCTCTGTATGTATTATCGTAGGGTCTACCTTATAATATAAAGCGCCTTGAGGCGACTGTTGCTGTGATTTGGTGCTGTATAAATAAAATAGAAACTTGATCAATATTCAAAATGTTCCATGATTTTTAGGAAAGGCACCTGTGGTATCAATTTGCTCTCACATTATTGTGTTCTCACAGTTCTCCACGCCGCCCGCCCCGCAGCGGGGGTGATGACAATACCCCAAGCCTTTTAAGCTGAGGGGTAAATATATTTAAGCTGTTTCGTATAGCCAGTGGAATATTATACAAGCATGCTTTGTGATTAGAAGCACTTTTAATGTATTTCCTTGTTTTCTTGTGTTTTGATGGTCTTTAATTAATGTCTGTCTTTATGCTACCCTGTAACAACAACAACAGGAAGGACATTTTATGGTTTAATAAAGCTATTAAATAATGTTACTGTTTCCCTGATTGACGCTTCACTGTTAAAAATGAAAACCACTCATGCACAAAATTCAGTCATGCATTTACACAAGTCACAGTTATCTGAATAATCTTAATTGGCCAGTTTTTTGGGGAAGTAGATTGCAGTTTTTGTCAATATGACCCTGTTCTGCTCTTTTCGCAAAAAAGCAGTCGACCATCACTGTTGGGCACAATCGCAGGTTTTATATACCTGAAAACTGATCTAGTGCCAGTATTCTTGGCCATTCACATTTTATCTGTTATTTAAGAAACTAATGCTACCTCAACCAAGCATTTGCTGACATCGACGTTTTCTTTTTATGGCATAGACTAGCAACATGTGCAGTATAACCGTGGTCTTATTTTTTGTTGACTCCACACTTGGAGCTAACGCTCGGTCCATTAAGGCACATATAAATACAATGCATCAAACATCATGTGAATTATAGAAAAAAATCCCATCAATAACACAGCGAGCCGCACAGAAAAGCTTCTGGTGAATTGTTTCTGGGTGTTTCCGAGCAGAGCTGCATGCTGAATACTTATTTACTGAATATCTCAAGCTGATCAGAATCTATGATCATCAGTCGCTCTGACAGTTAACTCTGAGTCAAACCACTCCCACACATGAGCGCTTTAACCATGGAGGTAAAAAACAGAAGTGTTGTCTAACAACCTCTGATAAAGCATAAAGATTCTGCTCTAGTAAGCAGCACATCTGTCCTGTCCACTAATCAATGCACTCATTACCTCTGCCAGTCCCTTCGTTTACCTCATTGGTCCATATGTTCATTCAGCCGTTCCTTCAGCAGTGTGATTTGCTCGGGCTTCACAGAGACTCTTACTTTGTCACTAACTTCTCCTCCTCCTGCCGTGTTTCCATGTGCAAAATATTCTGACAGGGTGTTTTATTAATGCTGATTACTGCTGCATTACGTGGACTACCCACAGAGCTTAAAGCACTGAACAACAGCATCACCGACACGCCAAAGAGATCTTTTTCAACTGTGGCTTCTTTTCTCTGCCAGTCAAACACTCAGGAAAAGTGCTAGCCATGATCTCATTTGCTAATTGTGTGCGCCTCCAGCAGGTGTGAGCCACCTATCACGTCATACTTATGGCGTACGCAGGGAGGTGTGTGCGTGCGTGGAAAAGGGAGTGTGGCGTTGGCTTGCTTTTCAGCAGCACATTTGTCTGATGAGAGGCATTTCACACTCTGCCTTATCTCCCTGCGGTGTCAAAGAGAAAAAACACGCAGTGCTTGGAGAGAAGTTCAATAAAGAAGTGATATTGACACAGAGATGTATGCCTTGAGGTGAATGATTCAGAAGCATATTGACTGACATGTCAGGAGCAGACAGCTATTTGTGTGCTCTGAATATTTAAGCGGTGACACAGGAGAATACAAACAGCAGCAGAGTCATACAATGATTTTAGTATCATTGGCAGTGATGTATCATTGGGCTCCTCACTGTAGAGGAGGCAAATGATTACAGTCTATCTGCAGATTAAATTAAACCTAATTCGCTTCCATTTTACTGAAGTTTTTGGAAACCGTAAAGATTTAATTACAGAAATTATTTGCACGGCTCAGCACGTGATGACTGCTCTCTTTAGGGATCACCACAGCTGCACACACAACTGCATCTATGGTTCTTCTCTGTCGTCTTCTTCTTCAACAGCTTTTTTCTGAAATATCCCTCCTTTGTGCAAGTATAAACCGCCTCAGCCTTGCCCAACTTTGTCTCTAAAAGGCTCCATCCTGGTCACCCCCTAATGAAAATATCCACTTCTTCAGCTCTGCCATCTTTTTGTCAGTGCTGCCGTCCGCAAACTATACATCAGAGCAGGTCTCACTACCATCGTGTAAACTTCTCTTTCACTCCTACTGCTATCGTTCTGTCACAAATCTACCCAACCATGCCACAACTTCTTCTTGGAGATGACACCAACAACAAACTCTGCGAGTGTCTGCAGGCAGGGCTGGAAATATTAACACCTCAACCCCAAAACATAAATATCAAATCTGTTTGATTATTTCTTAGATTTCTGTGTGGGGTTGTGCAGCCTGACTAATCCAAGCTGGGAGAACTAGTGACCCCTGACACTCTGAGGTTTGCAGCATCAAAGGATTAGACATGATTCTCCTCTGTACAAATAAACACACAGCTCTGAAAAGGTTCTATTACACGTATTGTCAGAAATCAGGCTAAGCAGTCATGCCAAGCCGGTTATCAACTCAAAAAGTCAACCCAGGATTTCCCAATCTAGCTATTAACATGTTTACAATAAGGACCCAGTGCTGGCAGCATATGTCCAATCACAAACATGGACAGTCATTCTGCAGCTACTGCAGCAGAACGGCATATTTTACAAACAAAGGTCAAAGGTCATAATAGAAAAATCCAAAAAACATTAAACACATAGTACTGACTAAAAGCAACAATGCTGAAGCAACAAACAGCAGTCTGGGAATATGTGTGTGTGAGGAAAACCACATATACAGTATGTAGGATATTCCATAATATGCATTATAATTATAACATGGATTATGTGTGCGTGTACTGGGAAAGCACTACTAGGGACAAAAGCTGATAAAAGCTTTTAATGGCAGCCTGTAACAAGCATTTTAAGAAAATGAAAAATAACCGAAAACTTATTTCTGATTAAACAGGATGAATCAACTTTGTGGCTTAACTCTTAAACACAGGAGACTGCAATTAAAAGTTTTGGAGAGCAGTCTTCAGTACTGTTTAAGGTTTTGTTATCTGAAAATAAACCAGTAATAGTCAGACAACTGGGAGACAATCAGGGGCTGAAGCAGTTTTTCCATTGTCCCAACTGGCCTGGTACCATAAAGGATTTATGTGTAGCTGACCAAACAAGCAAATAAACTGATTGATTGACATTTAAATGTGTTTTTTGATGTTATGCTTTGCACCTTAGAGCCACCGAACCTACACGTCACAGCTGTTCTGACTCTGCCAGACAGAATCCCATTTGAGGGATGAATAATTGGTAACTGATTCTTGCAATCAGTTTATCTTAATTGTATAATTGAAGTTGAACTATTTTTTGAGAGCTTCGGTGTGCTGTGATTTAAAGGTTGTGTTTAATGATACAGAAACACAATCAATTTGAATTGCGGCATCACATCAGCTGTGTTCTTGCATGAAAAGGAGAGTGAAGAAGGAACAGGATTAACACTATCTCTGCTAATAATGCGTGTGTTATTCTTGCATGTTTAGTGATTATTCACCGCACATATAAGCATGATACTGTCCTGCACTCTTTTGTGTTTGCTAGAGTAAGAGTGTAACGTGTTGACATCTCTTTCTGATGTCAGGAATGGGGGGTACGGTAACCTGCTTAAATGTGCATATGCAAATTCAATTATACGTTCCTGGTGTTTTAAAGTTCTCATGTTTCTGCACATGTTCAAAACGTCACTAATTAATGTTTTGTGAAATTCTGTTGTGAAGGAATCATTCTTAATAACAAGAAGATAAGTGTTTCCTTAAAACGAGTTAGCACACTGCCAAAAACACTTTCAAACTTGACTTTTTAATTTTCACACAGTTCCTCCCACAAACGTCTTTCTGGTGCTTGTCAACCTGGCTATGTGTGCACTGTGCAGGAGGAGCGGCACTCACTGGCTGTAATGCTAGCCGTTGCTGCACCTGGCACAGGGTGGACAATGATGCTTCTGACCCCCTTGCATACATACAGCAGTAAAATAAATACAAATAAAAAATAATAATACTTAATAATGCTCCAATTACACTGAGTTTGTTTAATTTTAAATGTAGATTAACATATCACCACAATGTACTTTGCCCTCAGACTGCTGGTTTGCTTGTGGTTCCAAGGATATTTAAAAGTAGAATGGAAGGCAGAACCTTTAGCATTCAGGCCCCTGAGCTTAAAACTTTCCTTTTTGATAAAGCAAATAGGTAGGGCTGGACCATGTGACCCTGAAGCCTAGGTTGCTGGGGGCTTCCCATGAAGCCCTGAGTGTTTCTTTTTCACTCACTATATGCTGAATCAGCAGTCATTTAATCATTAGTTATTATTACACTCTGGCTCTCTTCCACAGCATCTCTTTGTCCTGTTTTTCTCAGCTCACCCCCAACTGGCTGCAGCAGATGGCCACCCCTTCCTGAACCTGGTTCTTCCTGTTAAAAGAGAGTTTTTCCTTTCCACTGTTGCCAAGTGCTTCCTCATAGGGGGTCATCTAAACTGTTGGGGTTTTGTCTGTATTTTTGTAGGGCCTTGCGGTACAACGTGCATTAAGGCAGCTGTTTTTTAGCGCTATATAAATAAAATAAAATTTAAACTGTACTCTTTTCATTACAGTGCCATGTCTATACATTATGCTTGTTACACCACGTGTTTTCTCACTGGCTCACGCTTTACCTAGTTGTAAAGTCCGTCTGGACTTTATGAGGGAAGATCTCCGCTCAGAGTCTTCTAGTCTGGACCAGACAAGTGGATTGAGCGACACCTCGCGGTGGACACGGAAAAAAACAACCAACTGACTTTAGCAAGAAGCGAAAGCGTGGGGTTTGTCCCTTCCGACTTTCTGTAAAGCGGCGTCAACATGTCGGCCCCCTTGGCAGTAAGTTACCCTTCAAATTTCGACTTATTACTGTATTAAGCTGGCTGAATTACATGTTGTAAGTAAGGCAGTACCGACAGGCTCATAGCGCATGGTGTTGTTAGGATTTTGCAAGTGAGCTGAACCATAAAAATACGATGAGAGTAACGTTAGCTAATGTTAGAAAAGACCTGTGTGTGAATGTGTATGAAAGAGACACGTTTTTACATTACCTAACTCTAACATTTGTACGTAGCTATAGCACTGAGTGGAAAAACAAAAAACAAAATAACACACACTCAGGTTTAAACTGACAATAGTAACTGTTCATATCCTCCATCCCATTTCCTGTCTCTGTGCACAGTCTTTACACAGATGTTGCCAGCGGTCAGTTCTCCTCGTTGTTGCTAGGCGACAGTGGAGCACCAGCTCAGTATCTCCTCTTCCTCTGCACAGGAGAATCCTCCTTTTTCTCACCCAACGTTACTATGATGTAGAGATGCTCCTCAGTTGGAGGTCTCGGGCGAAAAGGAGCCGGCTTCAAAAGAAAAATGTGTAAGACTTACTTTGGGAGGTTTTAACACGATGGTGCATCTTTTCCTGCTCCTGTTGTTCTCTGTTGTTTGGTGAAATTCGCAGATTTTTCTGCTACTTTTACTTTCTTCCAGCTACTTTAGCTACACAGAGAGGTTTTATGGGCCAGACATAGCATCAGCGTATTACATCTTGAGTCTGAAGGGAGGATTTAGGTAAGTGCCTTGTTTTCATATTTAATAACTGCCCGCCCAACATTTTCAGGTCGGGGATGAAAAGTGTTTGAGTTAAGCTCTTGTCTTTGTGCTGCTGTGATCCATGATCCTCAGGTACGTCGGCCAGTCTGAGTGGTTTCGTACAAACCAGAGGGGAAAATTCAGCTGGGACTTCTTAAATCACAAAAACACACCTTTAGAAGAAGCAGACATGAGCTACACCATCATCAACTACACAGGACTGGAAAATCTGGGTACTGAGCTCAAACTTAATTTTTCACTTTCTGATGATAAATTTATTGATATTCACTAAGCAAATCTAGTTTCTGATCTGATGTATGTCACCACAGAGAAGCAGCGATCTTTGCGGACTCTAAAATTAAAAGGCTGTCCTGAAGTGGACGACTGGTTCCTGGCCAGGCTCCACATCTTCCAGGACTCTCTGGAGGAGCTAGACATATCTCATTGTCCACGCATCACCACTGGCGGCCTGGCTGCGCTTAGGAATCTCAAGTAAATAAGCCAAAACGCATCAATATCCTAGTTAATATCACCAGTGATAGTTTTTATAATAAGAATTTTTATTTTTGCTTTTACTTTCTGCGCCTGCTGCAGGGGACTGAAGCATCTGAATGTCTCATCCCTCCCTGGGATTTCAAATCCTGGCCTCGTCATCATCCTGCTGGAGGAAATGCTACCACAGTGCCAGATCACAGCTAATGGCTACGACCACAGTCTGAGGAAGGTGGAAGAAGAAGAAGCAGAGCAAATACAAAGACAGAGGTAGCACGTGGATTGGGATGGAAATAAGAGAGGAAACAGACAGGAGCAGTCTGTTATGCTCACTTCAGCTATTCAGACTTGACAGATGACAGTAATTGAAATTTTTAACTGAATTTGCATAGACTATTGTCCACCATATTGGATGTGATAAAACTACTTGCCTACAGAGCAGTCAGTAAACCCCATGGCAACCACATGTTTCTAGGGAAAAGTGTATTCTCTGTCTGGTTGGCAAAAACCTCCCCATGATTGCTATGGTTGGTAGCATGTTGCTGCTTTTGTAGTTTGACTGGAAGTGACAGGATTGTCTACAAACACTGAACCAACCACAGCAATCACCAGGAAGGTTTTGGTGCAACATCTTTGCAGCTGATTTCACTCAGCAAGAGCCAGCAAACACCAGGAACCACTGCTAACCAATCCCAGAATACACCTTTTTCCTTAGAAACAGGTGGTTTCCGGGGATCACTGACTGGTCTTTAGGCCTGCATGACTGGGATTCTGGCAATCATTTTTCTCAGTGTCTGCCATCAACCTCCAGCAACCACTTGCAACCGGTCGGGGAATTTTTCTCGCACAACTGATGGCTAAATGGTTGCAGATCTGCTCTTCAGGTCAACACTGTCACCATGATTGTCACGTTAACCTCAATATCAGACTGATGGTATGATTGGTTTATGAAGTCAAATGTGATTAAACATAGACAACATCCAATTACATAAAACAAAACAAAAAGAACAGGAAGTGTAGAACAAACTGGGTTGCTTTAAACTAGAATCAGTTTATAGGTACACATGTGATGTAAATCTATATGCCATCTAAACCGTTTCTGTCTCACTTGTTGCTGAATGTAAATAAATTCAAGTGTAAATATAATAAAGACTGACAAAGACTAAAGAGTGTGACAATTATTGTTAGCTTTACTCGTGAATTCTTGTCACATGTTGTAAAGACATGTCGTCACACATCACAGCGTGTCTGTATGTATTTGTAATCTGTACTGCAGGAGCTTATGTGAGGAAACTAAAGCCAGTAATCCAATGTGAGCCTTGTTCTGCAGCAGTGTCAATGGATTGATGAAGACACCTATGAGAAAGGAGTGAATGTGGGTGAAGAAACTGCTGCTACTTTTGTATGTAAATATACCATCTGTAGTTATTTGATAGCATTTATTTTGTTATGTTTGATAGTACTGGAAGCTATATTAAAATACAAAATTTATAATAATTTTAAGTGTTAAGTAACAGTTCACTGACAATATGCGTTTTCGGCTATATTTCCTATAATATCAAGTAATGTAATCAGCTGTAGTGATGGGCACAGCGAGGCTTTGTGAGAGACCAAAACACTGGAAGCACTTATGCTAGAATTAAATTAAGTTTTTGAACCTTGAAGGTTTTGAATCTGACACCCACCTTCAACTACTGCCCACTTTCTTTGGTCGCATATATCGAAAATGCTATTCTGTGAAGTAACACCAAAACTAACAAATTCATTTATGACATAAAATATATGTAGAAAAGACTGCTGTGTTTATTGTAAAATCCACACAGGTCATCATGTTAGCAAATCAGATTCACTGATAAGGGATGTCTGTTCGTGTCTTCACGGTAGTGACCATTAAAAATTTAAATAATAAAAAAAATATATTTTTCAAAGAAAATGCTCTGGTGGAGATCACACTCACCATGAATTTAGTAAAAAAAAAAAAAAAAAAGGTTTATCTGATATGAAAGAAAAGGAGCACGTGATCTGTCAGCCTGAGATCTAAAATGAGAAACTAGAGATTACACTGTAAATGATTACATCACCCAAAGAATACTGGAATATATGAGTATTTTGTGGTATAAACTGTAAGTTATTATTAAAATGTATTAGTATTTGATCATAATAATAATAATTTAATGCATGATCATCTGGAATATACCTATCCTGGTATTGGTATCTGATCATTACTAGCATGACACGATTAGTACTTTGTTTTTGTCCATAAAATTTAGTATGTAGTCCACTGAATTTTTGGAAATGAAAAAGAACACGCATTTTTTCAAAATGCACTTTGAAAAATGTCTGAACATGTGTTGACTGTGACATCAAATCAATCTTTTTTAAGTACTAAAAAAAAAACTAAACATTTGTATGGCCTATAACACATTTAAACAAGAGAAGTTGATACAAAGTACTTTGAAGACGGACACATTTACGTTAAAAAAAAGAGTTTAAAATACAAAGTTGAAAGGTGCTTTTGTTGTGGTTACTAATTATAGTGGAAAGTAAAAAATCACATTGATTTATTGGTCACTAAAATGTGTTCAGAATTTTGAAATTGATTATGATTCATCTCATAAGTCATAACACACTGCTCGCGTTACATAAGCTGCCTTTATAGGGTAAAAGTGTCAGTATCGGTATCGGTATGGGCAACTGGCCCTGTCTTTACTTCGCGTTACATCAGTACGTACCTTTGCAGCATGGCACAGCACTACCCACCTGTGAAACCTGGGTGAAACACATCAAACTCTAAATTAGCCTTCGCCACATGATGTGGGTGTTTTGGTTGGAACCACACCACTGAGCAGTGTTTCGGAGTATGTGGATTCAAATATTGTTATCGAGGGTCCCGAAGTGAAGGTAGGAACAAATATTTCTTGTGAAGCTGAACACAAGAGAAAGCACGGACCGCGTTTGTGACGGGCAACAACAGAACAGCTAGCCGTGTGTTAGATACCTCTCATAACTTCTTAAAACTCGCCGTTTAAATTGATTGTCACCAGGACCCTTGTGGTGTAAGAGCCCCAGTAGACGGACAAATGTCTGATTCGTCAGGTAGGATGGATGTATGATTGTTAAATTTCGGTTAAACTCTAAGAATGTGTAACGGTTTCTGCGTGCTAATGTAGCTAGCTTCAAAGCTAGGCGCATTAGTTATACGTGAAACTGTGCGGTGAGTTTGACGTGCTTTTTTATTTTTACAATTGTAGAACGTCCTAAATCAGAAAAAGAGGAGGAGGTCACTCCCGAACCAGAGGTAGGAATAGTAGTGTGTGAAACAGTGGATGATAGAAGCGAGGTGGGGTTAATGTCCGTCAGTTTGACATAATCCAAACGAAGAAGGAAGTAATAAAGCTGGTCAGCAATATTTCAATGCAGTGTAGCTGAATGTGATATGCTTCTAAATGAGAGTATTGTTTCCTATGCAGGAACAATCCGACGACAGCAGTGAAGACGAGGCTACAGGAGACACAGACAGTACGTGAACATTCTTGATCTTGATTTTCACTCTTAATTCACGGCTTTCATCCATTAATTGGACTGGTTCCCTGTTATATATATTTCTGCTATTAGTTTGACCATTCTACCAATTAAGCAGTACAATGTACTTTTTCTTGTTAGCCAAATCTCAAGATATACTTTCCTACTTGTGACTAAACAGTGTGCCATCTGAATTTTCCTGCTAATGCAGTGGCTGTGCTGAGCCATGATTTGTCAGACTAGGAGCAGCCTCTTGACTTGACTGAATGTATTGATTTCTGCCTTTATCTGATTTTCCATGTGTTCCCATCAGTGGACTTCCTGCGCAACCTCTTCTCCAGTGCGCTGGGCCTCGGTTCAGCTGAGAAAGTCCTGGATGAGCTGACTCTGGATGGAGTGGCACGATACATAAACAGTGGCAAATGTGAGTCTTTGCCCGCCTCCACTCTGTCCCTCCACCAGAGTGGATCGATTTACCGCTTACGAGCCTGTTTCCACAATGCAGTTATTATTGATTGAGCTACAAGCTTCTCTGCTTTCATGCAGGTAAAAACATCATCTGCATGGTTGGAGCAGGAATATCCACATGTGAGTAGCTCAGCTTTTATATCACAGAATAAGCACGTAAACTGCTTAAAGATAATCTCCTTTATAAATTTATATTATTATTACAATCATTATTGTTGTTAATGAGTAACTGAACATCATTTCTTTCTACAGCTGCTGGAATCCCAGATTTTCGCTCTCCAGGAACTGGCCTGTATGCAAACCTGCAAAAATACAACTTGCCTTATCCAGAGGCTATATTCCAGATAGATTACTTTAAGGTTTGTGAGAGATTGTTTTGGACACGCTTAAGGGATGATAGTGTTTTTTCTCATTTCCTACTTACTTCTTAAACAAATTTTTTTGGTAGTGTTGACGCAAAATACAACATTAATTACTGTCAGCCTCACATTTAACACATTAAACCATAACTTATATTTCAGTCAAAAAAACTACAATTTTAATCTGTACTTTTTAAAGTTCATTTTCAGCTCAGTATTTTTTTATTCTTGGACCCTCCTAGAGTAGGTTCCCATGATTCAGTTCAAAATATGCCCCTCAGATCAACCACTATCTAAAACATATTTCTTTTATCTTTCCTGCCCTCACAAGAAACATTGTTTCTTGGCTGCCTCTGTCAAATGGAAAGTTTGCACAGGAGATGGGTGGGGCTTCTGTGCCTGCGATCCCACGTAAAGGTTAAAATGAGTGTTTGCACCAGTCTAAACACTTTTGCCATGTTTAATATGAGCACGCACCGTTGTAACAGGATAAAATAAGTAGACACATAAAAGATCAACTTCAAGGCTTTGGCTTTAACGCCTCTACAGTTGTCTTGTTTTTTTTTAAAATTGTTATTTTATGTATCTTTTTCCTCGTCTCGTATCTCAGAAACATCCAGAGCCATTCTTTGCCTTGGCAAGGGAGCTCTTCCCAGGACAGTTCAAGGTACAACACACACGCTTGCTGATTATTTGTCACACATGTTGTTATATTAAAAAAAACTACCAACGGCCTCACAGTGTGTTCGTTCTCTCATGTTGGACTTTTGCGTGTGTTTAGCCAACAATCTGTCACTATTTCATGAAGATGTTGAAAGACAAGGGCATCCTGAGACGCTGCTATTCACAGGTAGGAGGAACACTACGCTTTTCACTGATGGAGTCACTATTGCTGCATTTACGTTACCGTCTGCGTTCGTTTAGAATATCGACACACTGGAGCGAGTCGCCGGGCTCGAAGGAGACGACCTAATCGAAGCTCACGGGACGTTCTACACATCACACTGTGTCAGCTTCTGCTGCCGGAAGGAGTATAGCCTGGACTGG
>VUQR01016570.1:0-26477 GCA_015108515.1 Hemichromis elongatus
AAATCACCGATACCTCAGTCCTTTTCATCTTCTGTGGCACATGAAGGCTAAAACAAGCCACTGTGTGTGCCACAAACAAGTCCTGTTTGTGGCACATTAGTATATGTAAGGGGGCAAACTCCTGAAGATGGGTGGTGACCATGGTGGCCATTTAGAAGTCGGCCATCTTGGATACAACTTTTGTTTTTTCATTAGGAAGAGGGCCATGTGACACATCAAACTTATTGGTAATGTCACAAGAAAAACAATGGTGTGCTTGGTTTCAACGTAACTTTATTCTTTCATGAGTTATTTACAAGTTTCTCTTTGTTCACAGCCATTGACATGTTGAAGAGGTTAACACGTGAGGAGCTCATCTTCGTTTGACATAGCCACAGTCACAGCGTTGTCCCACACCTGCCTCTAAAGAGTCAATCAGCCAGGACAACCTGAGACAGTCATGCTGCTGCACTTGTGTAGCTATATAACAGCTTCAACTGTGTGATCCCAGACATATCGGCTATACTTGTTAGCATAACAAAGATTTAGGGACGGGAAATTCTCATCCCACTGTTTCCACGACTCAAACGATATCTCCAGAATCTGTTCCATCAATTGCTTTGTCGCTCTCACACTGAGCAGTAAATGAAGGTGCAAGGCTGCGAACCCTGTGCTTGGCAGTAGGACTGACATTCAAGGGGAAAAGGTGGCAAAGATGTCAAACCTTTAAAGTAATTTTTAAAATCAGATTTAATCGGTGATTCTAGACATGTCGTTTTTCATGTTCCAGTGATCACTGAAATTGTAGTTATGTTATCTCTCCCCATTCTCTTAGAAAGAGGCTTTTTAATAATTGACCAGCAGCGTTACAAGATGGCTGTCGGTTGGCAAGCTTGTGTTCAGAAAGACTTTGAAGCGAGTTTAAAGAAAACTAGGGCCTTAAAAAGGATATAGGGTGGCGGTCCCAAGCTCCCTCCACTCAGTGTTCAGTTACTGCTATTCATGTTTGATTGCATGTATTTTAAAGCTTAAGTTTGTATTTTTTTTTATGCATATTTAGACAATTAATATGAAATATGAATTAAAAAAAGTTTAGGCATCTCAGGAAAAAGTGTTATATTCATTCAATTATTATTTACATACTAATAATGGAATGTGAATTTGTAAATCGGGCAAAAACTGCTGTGCCACCATATTTTTTAAACCTCTTTATTATTTATTAATATTATTATTATTGAAAAAAGGATTTTCAAAATATATTATAAATACGCTCATACTTGTAGGTACTTGTCTTTTGGGTTTTCAAGGTTAGAAGGTGGACAGAACAAAAACAAGCAGTTGTTTTCCCTCGATGGTAATTGTGCTCCTTGCATGATCAGACACACTCTGCTGACGTCTAAACACTCACAAACCCTCCACAATAATGAATGCTGACTGAAGAAATTATTTGTTTTGGGATCTAATTATTAATTATCAGCTGTCTGGGAAATCTGGCCGAGTTTGGATTTCACAGACTCCACTGACCTCGCAGGCTGATTGGTGGCAGCCTGACAGCGGCGGTTGCGGTGTGTTATGCACGCCCAGCGTGCTTCATCCCAGTTGTTGTGCTCAGAGTGGGGACTCGTCTCTGCCGACACACTGAACAACCATTATTCGTAGCTGTCTCTCTCTTACAGTCACACTCAGATTCACAGCATCCCCTGTTGCCTCTATTCTGTGTCACATTTAACAAATACACAGTAACGTATTGAGACTTATATGCATTTACATGTGCATTTATGGTAACATGGACCCAATTACTCAAAAGTTTATTTGAAAGTGATCTCATCACACTCTGACTCTCTAGCAAATGAGCATAATCTTTGCTGCAGATAATCTAATTATGACTAATTGTATCTGAGCGGCTCATTTTGATATCATCTAGAGGAGGACCCTGTCAATCTGAAAATGAAAGCAGTCATTTTTAATTTAACTTTTAACAGTAATGGAAAATTTCTCACCTTAATAATTTGTTAAATGTAAAAATAGACTTGATACAGAGATAACAATTCCATTATAGTGGAAGGTGCTGGAAGTAGGCCATTTAGTGGCTCTCCTGTCCTATGAGTTCAGACACTATGCACACTAATCTTCAATACTATTTTAATTTAATCCAAGCATAGTGAAAAGTGACCTTTACTAACAAAACCTGGAACCAAAAAATAAATAAAGGAATCATGTGAAAATATTAGTCCAAATTACAAGGAGTGAAAACTTCAAATTGCCCGCTACTTATGTAGTACTCAGACTCTATATGAGTGCTTTATTACTACACGCCTCGTTCACACATGTGCTTTTTCTGTGCTGATGCCTTTTTAACCTTCACACACTCACACTGAATGATGAATGCATTTTAGGCTATTTGGAGAGTCGGCATCTTGCACAACGGTACTTTGGCACGTAGACTAAAGGAGCCGGGGATCGAATCACTAACCGTCCAATTAGTAGATGACCTGCTATAACTTCTTAACAGAGCACAAGCAAGGAAAACAGGAGCAGTGGATAAAAATAAGGCAAAGAAATATACTGGGAACTTTTCATTATGCTAACTTGCACTGTCTCGCATCATGTGACCAAGAAACTTTCCCCCTCCGCCATCATGAAGGATATTCTAATTTCTTAAATGTACCTTAAGGAGATGAGGGGAGAGAGGCTTGTGGAGGGTAAAGTGTTTGATTACGAGGACACTTTACCTTTGACATGGTTAACATAGACCTTAAAATTGACCGCTGACCCATTTTTTCTTTTTCTTCTCTGCCTCTTGTGTATAGAACTTAATGATGGAGCCAGATGTCAATTTGAAAGTGGCACTCAGTTGTATCGCAGAGCAGCAGCTACAGTGGTGATTACCATCTGTTAGGATTGTACCAGCATGTTAATTTTTTAGAAAAATCCATATGGTGTTTCCAAAACAAACTAGATTGATCCATATCAAAATTGTCCAACCACTTGAACAACAGCAAGAAATACTAGGGCGATTGAATGTGAAATGGTTAGACTCAGTGGATTTTGTTATGTGTGGCATTATGATTCCTGCAAATCACAACAAGCACAAAAATGAAAAAAACTCAGAGATGGAGAACAATGTAAGAAAAAGCAGGACAGGAGAGGAAGATGAGAGGTTAGATTTAAAGGTGAGGAAGGCTCAGTGATAAACTGCAGATTTAAAGCTTAATGTCAAAATTTTAATCACATTTTGGATATTCCTGCAAACAAACTAAGCTATTCTAATTTTGTGTTACTGAAATGTCAACAAAATACTGTGTAGTTTGTAAAGCATGATAAAGACGTTAGCTTGGTGAATTTCTTGTAAAGCACTGCCCTGGACTGGTGCACAGTGGCTGTGGTGCTAATGGTCAGTGTTGGTTTAGATCAACTTTAACAGACTATTAAGAATTAAGATTAATTCACTGAATTCCAACTTCATACCAACTTTATATTGTTTAGTATAATGACAGTATAAACAGTATACTGTCAGTGTAGGAAATGGAAATCAGCCAAGACAACTGTAAAGTTGTGATAAGTTGTGATTCTTTTCTCTAAGCTGATCCACTGCAGATGATCGTAGGGTTTTCCAACATGCTGAATCCCACTGTAATCCCTGACTGCACCTATTTTGCTGTTTAGGTGTGGAGGCAAAGTCACCTACAATGTAGGCAACAGAACATTAAAATTATCTATTACTACATATGGAATTCAAACTGAGAACCTTCATTAGAATTTTAATTGTGATTCAAATAATATGTTTATTTTCCTAAAATTAATTTATTAAAAAATGGTAGTTTTGTCCTTCCAGGAGAAACTTTCTATATTTCAAAGCTTGTTCTTCACTTTTATTTGAGTAAAAAAAGTTGCTTCAGCACTTCAACTTTTATTGGAGTATTTTTTAACTCAAGTGTGTGTACTTCTATTTAAGGAAAGAAAGTCTGTAGTTTTGCTACCTGTGCATTTCTCTACAAATGACACCGTTGGGTTAATGGGACATTAACTAGGTAAAAGTTTTCAAAAACACTGCATACATTTATGTTGCTATGCAGATTATTTCTTTTTTATTTAATTAAATTAAAAAGTCTTGAGCAACCCCATTTTTCCTTATGCTTGACTTAAAAAAAAAGAAAAAAATCATACTGGATATTTTTAGTGATGTACAGGGTAATGTGCCTGCTAAGGTTGTACCTGTCCAGTGCCAGGGACAGATGAAGCCAGGCTATGTCCTTTAAACCATAGATTAATCAATATTTCCTTCTGGCCTCCTGTCTTTGTAAAAACAGACCGGTCTCCGAGTAATCCTGAAGAATTAGTGCATTTGTTACTTCTTGACTTCTGGACTATTGTGGCAATTTCTTATCATAACATTGTTTTAGCAATAGCCATGCTATTCAGATAGAGCACTTCCGTCTGAGGGGGACACATGTTGGATTTTGTGATTCCAAAACAACAGTTGGAGGCAAAGCCTTCAGCCATCAGACCCCTGCCCTGTGGCACCAGCTTACTGTTCGGGTTCAGGAGACAAACACCATCTTTGAGGATTAAGCTCAAAAATGTTCTTTTTGATCAAACTTGCAGGTAGGGCTGAATCAATTTGCAAGAATTACAAGCAAACTTTTTTCACCTAGTCATTCTGGGATATTGTGTGTAGAATTTTAGCAGAAATTAGATGTAATAGATTTTGGAATAAAGCTTTTACATGACAAAATGTGGAATAAGTGAAGTGTTGTGAGTACTTTAGTCTGCTCTCTTCTGTGCTTTTTTTCATATTTTTTATTAGTCGTCTCTCGATGCGCCTGTTTCACTCTTCTCTTTCCCCTCCCTGTAACCAGACTTGGTCCTTAGACTTGTTCTGCCAAAGGTCTGCTACCGTTAAACACATCATTCAGGCTTTGCTCGGAGGATATCATCTGATGTTTGGGGAGTTTACAATATGAACATTTGTTGATGTGAACTTCAAATAAAGTTCAAGACTGCATTTATAGCCAAAGTCTTTTTGTGTGACCTCACACCTGAACACATATGATTTTAACAAAGAATAGTTATGAAAGTAAGTGCTGGAATAGGTGATCTTGAATGCCTTTAGTTATGCTGCAAAAGGCCTAGGCAATTAAGGGCTTCCCATGAGTGTTTCTTCTTCAATCACCTTTTTCATTCACATATATATATATATGTACACACTTACATAGTATTGTTAAAAACCTGATGAACTACACCCCAGTTGCTTCATTGATTATAAATGGTACCTCAACACACTCCTAAACTCTGAAACCACAACGGCTCCCTTTCTGAAACGCCCCATTAGCCGATGCGCTCACACTAATAATGGGAGCCTTTTTTTTTTTTAATCCCAGGGCTGTCACGTTATGCCCCCCTCCCCACCCCTCTTTCTTTCATCTCTATTCAGTGTTTTCACTGGAAACTCTAATTGGTCCTGTATATGATTCATCTTTGATCATGTCCTGCAGGCACAGAAGCTCCACAGCACTCCACATAAAGGGTTTCTATAACAAATCTCATTAGTGTTATAGCTTTCATATAGACCAACCTTTTGGTTGATTGTAATAATTGTTATAGAGAGAAAAAAAAGCCAAACAAAATAGATAGACTTGCCATAAACTCTGTGTTATGCCGTGGTCTCCTCCTTTGATCAAACTGAGTTTGGAGCTCTGGGTTAAGGGAGGTCATACATCTTTCCTCCCAGGGAATGATTGCTGATTGTGGAGGGTACTTGAGAAACTGATGCGCCTAAAGCACCACCTGAAAAGAGGGGGGGGGGGTTCAGCTTGGGTAAGCTGCCCACTTGGGCCAAAAATCCTTATTACAGCTTTATCAGAACTACTTTTGCAGTACATTGTCATGAAGCAGCTCATAAAGGTTTACAGGAGGACAGAAACACTTGTGAGTCCTTCTTCCACTAGTAGTTTGAAGTAGCAATGAGCTGCTGGAACCCTTTTGTCAAGGAGAGGTTTACTAGAGAAGCAGAAAGCTAGTAGATCTCAACAAAAAGCTACACAAAACATACAGAAAACAAATCAATGTGGCCAATTTGTCAACTGCATAGAGGATAAAACATCAGTGATTAAGTAGACAGGCAAGTATAATGTGTAATAATAAAGATCATATGAGCAAATAGCTTTGGTGAGCGCAGAACTTTTTAATTGACGACTAAAGCTAAGCAGTTCAGCATTTTGGTGGAAAAGCTTGTTTTAAAAGTGAAAGAATACAGCGTATACTGGTACCTTTATAAAGCTATAAAGAGAAACTGTTTCCTTTGTTGCTCTTGAAAATCTGCCAGCATTTCAATATAAATCACAGCAGTAAGTGTGAAATTTATCTTCTGCAATAAAAAGCAAGGTTCTGTGGTGAAATGCATCTAGCAAGCAGTAGAAGTAACTTGTGAATAAAATACACTGCACCTCCATTTATACTTTTTATTAGTATATTTTTATATACTAATTGGTATGTGGATACTGAGGTTACTGATATTGTCAAAGTCAATCTGGAGAAAAATATTATGCTTAAATCATCTACAATAATAGGTAATTTAGAAGTCAGTATAAGCTTTAATTTTTTATGCTTTGTATTTGAGAAAATCTCAGTTTCACTTTTTAGAGGACAACTGTGAAAGGCTATTTATATTATTTATGCCAGCCAGTTGTGTTGTCCTCCACGCTATGACGGTCCAGTAAGTCATTAAAAAAAAGCATTTGCCAATTATACAATCAGCCAGTCATGATTAAATAAGACATTGGTGAGCTGGAGCCACAAGAAGGTCTATTTTTATCTATGATCACAATTATAGTATCACCCCCTTCCCTCATTAGTGATTTAAAAGGAAGCAGTAAAATGTTAATTTAGACTATAAAGAAAATTAGAAGCCAGTGTTACCATGTGAGCACTGGAGTTATGTGTTACCGGCACCAAACATTTGTGATTCCTGCAGCTGTGTTTTTTATTTTTATAGTAAGTTGCAGGGAAGAAATAGGCAAATTGGACTTTTATTTGCGATATTTCTAATCTGTACAAAGCAAGACTTGACATTGAAATTGAAATTGAGACACTGATTGAAAATTATGCCCAGGTTTATAGCAGATTGCTTTGGGTTGTTATTAGTTGTCCAAGGTGGGTAGAAAGTAGAAGTAATCCAGTGAATGCCTGTGGGATCCCACATCTCATGAGGCAGGTGATGAAGTAACATTGTGACTCTCCACCACAGAGTGATTCTGAATACTATGGCTGATGAATACAATGTGAAACAATAATGCTAACATAGACATTCCTTAAAAAATGCAAAAATGTGACTGATAAAAATATGCGAACATCATCTATCAAGCACCCACCTTCTAAGTTGGTATGTGAACAGAGCAGTTCTGCCTCAAGAGTGTTAACCAATAAATATCGGGAGCGCAGGTAGATTTATGAGACATTAACCAATGAGAAGAACTATCCAGTAAATGAACATCCAAATGAAAACGTGCATATTTACTGGCCTGTATGTAAAATGAATGTCTTCCAACAACACATTTTATACTTTTATGTTTTTGAAATGCACAGAACTCTGTATGGACAAACAAAGCAAGATGCATGCCTTTATTAAAAGAAGACACATCTAAAACCAAAGGCAAATTAAAGAAATAAATAAAGCAAAAACAGACAGTGAAAGGGTTCAAAGGCTGTGATCCAACCAATCACATGCAAATTTGACTAAAACTAAACTTCTGAGCAGTGAAATATAATTACCTAATTAGAAATCCCAGGTTATTGGGGATTATTACTGCCTCCTTTTAAATCACTAATGAGGGAAGGGGGTGATACTATATTTGTGATCATAGATAAAAATAGACCTTTTTGTGGCTCCAGCTCACCAATGTCTTATTTAATCATGACTGGCTGATTGTATGATTGGCAAATGCTTTTTTTTTAATGACTTACTGGACCGTCATAGAGTGGAGGACAACACAATTGGCTGGCATAAATAATATAAATAGCCTTTCACTTTACATAGACCTGACTTTAAGCTTGTTAAACAGTCAAACATTAAACACTGCATGTAAAAATTCAAAGTTGAAGGAACCATTCAGGAAGTGCCACCGGACACAAAGCCTTAATCTTTATGCCTTTTGTAACATGCTCCCCAATGTGGATGCAATTATCTTTCTCAAGCAGTTTTTCCTCCAGTTGAAACTACAACTTGAGGTGTTAAAAAAAAGGCTCTTTGATGTTTAGCTGATGCCTCCCACAACTTAAGATCCAACTCAAGAAGTCAAACTACTGACTGCAGCAGAATGGTGCAAACCACGAATGTCCCTCTGGATAGCGCGCTTTGAAAATGTAAAATAAGTGGGAGATTATTGTTAATTAACAACGTGGCGGATCATTGAAGAATTTTTTTTAACAAATTCTCCTGCACCTGCTGACAGTGCTAATAAGATTTGGTCTCAAGTTTACCCGAATTCAGCAGGAGACACATAGCCCTCACTCACAGGGACTACATAGACACCTTGTGGGAACTCCTCTTGCATTAAGAGCAGAAAACTAAGTTTGTCAGTATGAAAAGAGACTAAAATAACAGTGTTTGTTTTACCTTAGACACTTTATTATGCAAATATATGAATTTATATAGCTTTTTTTCAGAAAAGTCAAGGAGAAAATTGCTGCATTTCTCTCACTAGAGCAGCATGCAGTAAAACCCAGAGGACACAGCGCTCGGTCAGTCAACTCAAACAATGTTTAAAATCATAGAGACCCACCGTGACCAAAAGATAGATCAAAACCAGAAAATAAGCCTGAACAGAGAGGCTCTTTAGATCAGTGCCCTTTCAAAGCAGCTTTAGTTTGCCCCCACTGGGCAATCGAGGGGAATTAGATGCCATTCTTTTTCTCAGAAATGAAACCCGCCTGTTTCTGGGAGTTAAAGCTTTGTGGGCAAAAAAAAGTAAAATCAGCAGCGGCATTGAAACAAGTTCTCCTCTCCACAATGGAGGATTATGGTGTAATAAAGATGGAGTAACATACATTGTTGATGTTGAGGGGGTGGGTGCAATATATAAGACTTTGTGATGTAGCCCGGTGATGCTGTGTTCTGCTTAAGTTTAAGAAGTGATTGAGATGTTTTGGAAACTGTTAAGGTGTTGCCATTCGGTGAGTGGCTGCTGGAGGTTGCTTGCAGTTGAATCTAGTCCTTAAATATGGCAGTTTAAAAAAGTAAATCTCTCCTTTTACAACCTTATGTATTGCTTTTTGTCTTAGACATGTGCTTCTTTATCCTGTATGTTTTGAATCACTACGTCTGCCATATCACTCCTGGATGACATGTTTTTACACATTGAGCATACCACTTAAAATCAGTGTCAGAGGCACTTCCCTTTGAGTGTTCACATTCATCTTTACAGAGGAAGGGTATTGTCAGGCCCACTTTTAAAGACATTCAAAATATCTGTCAACAGACACAAGGGACAGATTCAATTTATGGTAATGCACATATAAATGTCCGTTCCCTCTACACTTAACGAGTCGGTGTTCCCCCGATTGACTGAAACCCTGCTTGTTCCATTCTGAGTTTTTCTTTCTATTTATTTCCAGGTTTTTGCATTTTGAAAAGAATATGTCATCTATAGATGGGGCTGCTTCTCTTAAATCTTCTGCAGTGCATTGCTATTTTATGAATTATGAAAGCACTCAAACCTTTGTGACAAATCAGAGGATCCATGCAGTTTACCAAATACAGAAATAATAAATGAATATGACTAATTAAAAACAGCAAAACTGTAACCTTGGACATTAGGCGTATTATTAATTAACTATTATAAAAAGATCTGCTTTTTAAACATGGTTAATAATTTATGTATGGTGTGTGTATGAAGATGAAGCGTAACAACTAAATATTTGCATTTGACACCACTGAAAAGAACTGTAGCCAGCAGACTTGATTATAAAAGTTAATTACGCAGCCATTATGAGCAATCGGTGGATATAAAACATGAGCGACTTACATACAAGACACACAAAGCAGTATTTGACATTACAACACCCTCAACTCAGCTGTTGAACAAAGAAGTCATTTCAGCGCAGGTATGATTAAAAAACACATCAATAAAGTCTCATTTTGGCAACTTTATATTAACATCATAATAAAGCCTTAGAGTTTAATCAGGGACTAGTTCCCTGTGATCCACTGTGTACACAGTTTGAGCATTTTAAAATGAGATTAGACCGTGTTAAATTATTCACCTTCAAATTTGTTTTTTAATTATCTTTTGTTATGAATACTCTGAATTATTTATTGATAAATGTTACAACTCTACTGTTTCATTCTACGTATGTGTTACATAACACAGAATGTAACAATGAAACACGATACCTCAGAAAAGGTTGATTGATTATGTAGGTTAACACAGCTACTAACAAAACATCTTCAACTGCGTGAAAACGAATCTCATTTGTTAAAGGTAAAAGACGCACAGACTGTATGGTGTTCATCATTCACCACAGTGTGTAGTCACAGGAGATCAAACGAGTGACAGTTATGCTTTCAGATTATTGCGTGGAGGTCATATGTCCAAGGCAAGATCTAAGAAAAGTACAGGTGTTATGATAAAACCACTGAACTCACAGACTCACTGTCTTTTAGACATCCAGATTGTCAATAAACATTTCCATTAATTTCTCATTAGGCCAAATAGTAATAATATTTTTACCAAACTAACAAATGCTCAAGCTGGGGATATTTCCTCGATGTTTTCTTAACATTAAGTGAACTACAATGACCTTGCTGCATAAAACATATAATAACACCTCTATTTTCACAGAACAAGTATTTACTCTGAAGCTCATACAGTATCCAGACGCCAGAACAAACAAACACACTGACTACAACCTTCTGCTACCATTTTTGCCTGTGTGTGTGATTCTATTAAAGAGTTTATCTTTCACTTTAAAAACCTAAAGGAATAACATTTATATCACAGGAGGAGGAGTACAGTGAGCGATTTACTGCTACTAGTCACGTCTCCTTCTCTTATCACTGGTTTGAATCTGGAGGTGCCTTTTACGTTCTGTCTCCTCAGGTAACACTAAGAGGTAACATTATACAGTACTGTCAGATGTGTAGCTGCTGAAGCTCTCTACATGCAACACCGAAAGAGAGATATATGGGATGACACGTGACTGCATGTGTTTAGGATGGCTAGTTTTGGCTTGCACAGCTTTATGGAAAAGCTGAAAATGAAGAATACAAAGGTGTTATGGTGTAATATGTTTCTGCTGTAGTTTCATTTGCCACTCTGCAGAATAGCTTTTGCTGTAGACTTCAAAGTGTCCTCGAGTTCTGGACTATCCTGGTAGAATGCAACAAGCTTCAGGTCACAGATCAGGTCAGATCACACAGCATTTTAGATTTTATAGACTGCAAATGGCGGCATTAAATTCAGTATCACAGAGAGCAGCAGTTTGGTAAAAGAGATGCAATAGCTTGTAAACAACTGATCCTGATCAAAAGAGCCTTTCTTTCTCTCTCTATTGTTTGATAAAAACAGAAATGGCTACACGGAAAGTGTGTGAGAACGACTGTAGTGAGTGCTTTAGCAGCAACATTAAGGTAAGTTAGGATTGCTGTTAGAGGCACTGGCTGAACTGTTTATAACAGACTGTAGTGTGACATGTTATCAAAATTGTGTCAGTGAATATGCACTTTCAGTTTTCTGCTATTTACTGCTAAAGAACAACACAACCCAAACATGGCACAACAAATGTTTAGTGCAAAAACAAAATGCTACAGGTTACGTAGACTGAGTGTAGCATCTTGTAGCACAAAGTGGTATATAGTAGATGTCTATGACAGTTATCCTATTGTATGTATTCAAATACAGTAGATATATTAAACATTTTTGAATAAAAAATGTTTGGTGTTTTGTGTTCTTTAAGCTTTTACAACCACTTTATTAAATACACTGGTGAAACTGCTTGTTTATGCAAATATCTAATCAGTTAATCACATGGCATGCTTTCACATGTAGACATGTGCAAGACAACCTGCTGAAGTTCAAAGTGAGCAAACTAGAGAAGAAAAGTGAGTTAAGTAAGTCAGATGTCATGGTTATTGATCCCAGATGGACTGGTCTAAGTATTACAAAAGCTACTGAACTACTGAGGCATCCATCTCTTGGGTTTACAGAAAATGATTAGAAAAGAGAAAATATCCAGTCAGCGGCAGTATGCAGCTAAGTAAAAATGCCCTTTTGATGCAAGATGTCAGAGGAGAAGGGCCAGACTGTTTCAAGGGGGGGTCAGACTGATTGAGACAGTTTGGTGGTGAGGATGTTTGGTTAACACCACAATCTCAGACTTCCCAAACTACACTACACTGTATTCACTTGTGCTGTTGTCTTTTTAACATATTTTAATGCTTTGTATCTTACTCTATTTAATCTGAAAATTTCTTCTTTCTTGAACATTTTTGCAAATTCGCCGTACTTCTACAGACTCCATAGTCACCGAACACTTTACCAAATCCAGCAGAGCACCTTTGGGATGAGGTGGAACTGGAGATTCACATCATGGATGTGGAGCCGGCAAAACTGTAGCAACCGTGCGATGCTATCTTGTTAATATGGACCAGAATATGTGTGGATTCCATTTGAATCTATGCCTCAAATAATTAAGGCAGTTAAGAAGGCAGAAGGAGTCAAACCCAGTACTATAAGGGTGTAGCTGATAAAGTGTGAATTGCCTTGTCAGTATTTGGTCCAAATATAGCTACCAGGCACTGTGTTTAATGAATAACTCTTGTTAACATGGTTTGCTGGCTCTTCAGAAATGTTGACGTTAACATGCAATTTTGTATAGAGGGAATGGTAGACATTTAAACACAGAAAGATAACCATGCAAGGCGCTTATTTTATGCAGACAAGCCTAGTTAATTGAACTCTCATTCACGGCATCTCATTGTGCCCTTTGCACTGGTCCATTCCTTGACTTGTGCAGGTTAATTGAACTTCAAAGAGTGATGGCACTTCTAAGCTCTCCACGTAAATTATGTCATATTTCATGGTCACATGGCAACTTTAAAAGAGCATTCATGTCTCAGGTAAATGAACCCTGGGTTTTATAGAGCCTTGTAATTGCCAGATAGTAAAACCAATGAAGTGACCGTCTTTAGCCTCTCACTCATTTGATCATTTACATTTTTAAAGTGCTCACGTAGGATTTTAGAAAGCAGGTCCAGTTAAGTTGTCAGCAAAATTGGTTTGATCACACAACGTACATGAAGTGCGTATGTACTACTGCCTTATGATCTGATTGCAAAAAGAAATTTTAGAACTGTGATTTCAAACTATATTGGAACAATATATATTGCATTGCTGTTGGTTTCTTTACTGTTACACTCTAGTTTTGGCACGGTCCACAAATTTTCAGTAGGATTGAGGCTGAGGCTTTGGGAATGCCATTTCATAAACTTAATGTTAGACTGTTTGATCCATTCAAAAATCAGTTTTATTTTGTGATTAGGATCATTGTCCTGTTGGAGCACTCAACCGTGTCCAAGTTTCAACCATCTAGCTTTGATCTTAGATATAATTAAAGGTAGTCCTCCTTCATTATTCCACCCACTTTCTGAAATGTGCCAGCACCACTGGAAGCAGAACATGATGCTACCACTACCATGTTTGACACTTGGTAGGTTTATAAAATGTAAAAGGGCAATGTAAAACTTCACTGTGACATCACTGCTATTCCAGCAGTTTCATAGCAGGCTTGAGCCTTGTGGATACCTGATTGTTCCTGATGATCCTAACCAATTTTTTCCTATCTTTGGGTCTTCTGTCAGACCTTGGAAAAGTGGCGACACATCAGAGTAATGTAATGTACAGTATATTGATCTGATTAAAAAAAAAAAAAAAACTTCACAGAAAACCCCCAAATTACCATGGCATTCATGCCCATGATGATTGTATGTAAAGAACCATAATTATATATGAGACTTCAGAAATTCCAACCTACCATCAGTGTGATCAAAGGGGGAAAAGTGGCTTGAAAAAAAAATTGCGAAGAAGAGAAGAAATTTTATGGGCATTTTCAGTGAAACAGAGGGCAAGAAGGTGTGATTAGAGGTTGAGTATTGGTCCCTTTGATATCTCAGCTGAGGAAGATGAAAGGTATGTCTTTAGAGAACGTCATAGCTATTATTTTAGCAATAGGTACATTAGTGCACATTCGCTGTTGATTAAAATGTGTTTCGTATTTTGTTTAATGCTTTGTGAAACTTTAGATTTCATTCACTTACTGTGTTTAGCCTGTTCGCGTATCCATTGCACTAGCATGTCCCCTCATATGGATAGGGTCATTTTCAGATCTGTTTTCTTTAAAGGAGGCTTTGAGTTTTGGAAGGTTTGTTAATAATATTGAAACATTTTATCTCATTAGTAAGTGAATCAAATCCAGATAATTAAATTACTGCCAGATACTTAATGAATTTTTTGGTCATGGGCTTGGGGTTATTGCTTTGCTGTCAGAACCAGCAAAGTTAAGCATTTTTTTCCCTTTCAGTAGCCTCCATAAGCTATTATTAGAGTCAGCTGTCTAAAGTGACTCTGCATTTAGTTTAAGTAGTGCCATTAGAATGGCCACAAATGTGCCGACACATCTTGGCACAGCGAGTAGCAAGCTCGCCTTTGTTCATTACTGAAAACGGCCACTCTTGGCTTTGGAGCGCACCAAGCAGCCAGACAGTCGAGCTGAAGTTATTTATGTACACTCAAGCTCTTTCAGTCCAGGTTTAAAGACTAAGTATCACCCTTTTTTCCCGGCTGGTGTTTTACAGGAGGTGTCCAATACAAAAAAAACGTCAGTGCAAAGATAGTAATATCATTTGGATAAATGATAAAGCCCTTATTGGATAGAAAAGACACACATTTCTTGCTATACATTGTGATGGTGAAACAGATATGTACACTTTCCGGCCACTTTATTGGGTAAGCCTGTTGAATGCATTTAGGCAAGTAGACGTCCTACACACACTTTTTTCATAACTTAGTGAATCTATGTATTTGTTCATTCATTTATTTATTTTTTTAAAAGTAAACATTTTGCTTTAATATGAGTTATGATTTGGTGCTGCTATTTCACTCAGTGGTAAATGAATTCTGACATGCTCTCTGTGACATTTAGTCACAGCATTTTTCAAGCATCATGGGAATTGAACCTCTTTAGGCTCCAATGTTTGTTTGTTTTTTTTATGTAGGATAATTACATTTACTTCTAAAACTGTGTCTTTTCTGTGAATGACATTTTATCAAAAAATTATACTCAATGGTCAATTGTTTAGCCAACTTTGTGGTGAAGGCTAGCGCTACTGTTGCCACAAAAAAAAAATAAAGCCAGTCAAGGATTAAATAAATACATCCTTGTCTTCAAGTTCTCTTTAACTGATTATATCCACTTCAAAGACTGGTTCCTGGCAGATAGCGCAAGAGCTCCAAGAAGGCAGCTTTTAACTCCAGCATCCTGTATCTACAGTCAGTGGTGCCGCCAGAAATTCTGGGCCCTCTACATTTTTCACGGATAAAATTTACCCAATAAACATACCCTGTATGATACATACCCTGTACATGCCTGCGTTTGTCACTGTCTGAGCTGCATCATAGCAAGAGACGCTATGCTAGCAACCGTAGCTTGGACGGACAGGTGGAACGAACCATTGTGAAAGGGAGGGGTGTGTCATAAACAGTACATTATTATAATGCATTATTTGTTAAATATTATTAAATATATGGTCAAGATAGACAAAATACACTATGTGTAGGAGGAGCCCTAGCACATTTAACGTATATATTAAAAAGAGAAAAGAAAAAAGAATAAAAAGGGATCTGGTCTTCTGGGCCCGTAGACTCGTCCTAACCTTCCACCCCTTTACGGCGCCCCTGTCTACAGTACTCACTAACTGAACAGTACTGTGATGGTCAGCCTTGACTTTTCTTCTTAGAGCTCACTGGAGACAGAATGACCTCCCAGCTCAGAAAGGTCACATAAAGTTGTAACATGAATCCATTTCCTTAAGCAGCTTTTTTATCTTCTCTGTAGCTAATAAGTCAATTTCACTAAATAAGCGCATCCTGATTATTAACTGAAAATTAAAAATATTCTGTCCCAAAGAAATTTCTTTAATAAGACGTATTTAACCTCTCAGATTTTGTCTCATCTTTAGGACTCATTGGTCTGGCTTCTATCCTCAGCAAGGAATGTAAAAAAGGAGCTCTCTGGTATGAAATCTGCTCTTCACCACAGACAGCTTTGTGTTTGCCCAAGCAAGCATACAGACTCCTCTTGAGAGCCACTGTAGCATAAACACAATTTGCCCACGATAACCACAACATATTTCTGCTGCACAATGATGTTTTTGTTCTTTTATACAGGCAGTGAAAAGACAGAAGTCCATTCCTCTGCAAAGTTTCTGTTTCGACCTGTAAAACACCAGGATAGTTTTTATTTAATAATTCATACTGAATGATAATCAAAATACAATTTCTTTCCGAAGTTTAAAGCCAAAGTTAAGTGCCCCAGCGACCTTTGTACAATCTGACTTTTTCACCAAAGGAATTGTACAACGGAAAAACTTGCAATCCTTAGAAAAGGTCAGGGGTGCATTTTTGAGAGATGTATGTATACATTCAACATTTAATCAACAAATGCTTTGATAACTAAAAATTTAAAAAAAAGTCATAGCTAAGGGAAATGAAAAGTTTGGTGCACCAACTTGCTGACAGTCACTCAGATGAAATCTGAAACCCCAGTTGCTATAAGTTTTAAATCTTGTGTGATTTGCTGGCAAACAACCTCTTTAGTCCAGACAATGACTCAAAGGTGAACTCACTTCTTTATGATGCTGATCTCAGTCTGGGGGTAAAATAAGGAGCCAATATGTACTTTGCGAAGTAGAGTTGGAAGTCTTATTGTTAGATTTGTGTTTGTGGCATTTAAAGTATTGTTGCAAAATTTGGTTCTTGCATTCGTGTGTGTGTGTATGTGTGTATGTGTGTATGTGTGTGTCATTTTAGTCCCTTAGCGTTCAGGAGTCTGATGGTTTGGGGGAAGAAACTGTTTGTGAGTCTGGCGAGGTCCCAAATGCTTGCCAGAAGGCAGCAGGGTGAAGAGTGTGTGTGAGGGGTGTGTGGGTTCCTCCACAATGCTGGTAGGTTTGTGGATGGAGCAGGCGCTGTAAGTGTCCGTGATAGAGGGAAGAAAGGCTCCAATGAACACCTCAGCTGCTCTCACTATCCGTTGTAGGGTATTGCGATCCCATACTGTGCAGTTTCCATACCAGACAGGGATGCAGCTGCTCAGGACGCTCTCTGTAGAACATGGTGAGAATGGATGTAGGGAGATGGGCTTTTCTCAGCTTCTGCAGGAAGTAGAGATGCTGTTGGGCCTTCCTAGTTTCCCCTTGATGTAAACACTCCTCTATGATCAAAGATATATGCCATGTTGTATAAATCATATTCTCCTAGGTCTGCAGGTTGGGTTTGACACTGAACTGTCAGGATCACGTGGTTTTGATAAGTTAATAATTCACAGATGGACTGGCAGCAGCATCATTGATATACAACATTATTAATTACAGCGCTGACATAGAAAAATGTGCTTTGACAAAAACTAATCTATGACCAGCTACAAATGTGTAAATGTAATAAATCAATGCATGAGTATGGCATCTTGACACACACATCCATGTTCATGAGAAGTACCTATTTTCTGATTGAAAATATAAATAAATAGCTTAAAATGTCTGTAGCAGGATATGTTCATGTGCACAAACAGAAAAAAGCAACTAAGAGAAAGTAAAAGCTGATAAGGAGAGAGTGCAATGGAGAAAGGATGCAGCAGAGTCTTTAACCTAAATATGTTATCAAGTTGGACATATTAACCTTACGCACTGACTCATATCACCTGTTGCTTTGTGGACTCTCATTCTTGTTCCTACACTAAAGAACTTTGCCCAAAACAGCGCAGCTCTGACTATGACATGTTCAACAGAGAGGGGAGGGGACACTGCCAGTCTGAAAAGAGAAAAAGGCAGAGTGGGGTTCAGATGACTAGAAGATGTTCTTTTAAAACTTGACCTCCTGAAAGAACTTGCAGGAAGTCCTGATTAGTTAAATATTTCCTGAAATTAAAGTACTTTGGTATATCTTGAATGGCTTTTTCCACAGAAAGGACCGGCAGATACTGAGCTTTATGTCTGTGGTGCGAATACAGTTGTAATCACGCCTTCCACAGTTCACAGTTCAGTACTGACTGTCAAAAATAACTTGGGTTCCATAGGAATAGGAATGAAATCCACACAATTCCCTCAAACTCAATTCTTTTGTGCCTGATATTTAGAGGTAAAACCGCTCAAGCTAAAACATTATTTTAATTTCAAACAAACTGAGATTTCTTTTCACATAGGACCATTAAAATGTGCAGTATAAGAATTCTTCAGCATGCATAAGAACTAAAAATGACATTTTCTTTCCTAATTGGCCTTAGAAGTGAGGAATGTTATTTCCTTTGCACGCAGGTTAGATATGACGAATGCATTTAGTCACAGAAGTTATCGTGTCATGAGGTGAACGCTGCTGTTTCACTGTCTTTATGCACAGGCAGGAAAAGGCTACTTAGTTGTTTTCATCTCCTGACATCCATGACCGAGAAAAAAGAAAGAAAAACAAAGTAGTGCAGGAAGTCTGGAACATAATTCATCCATATTAGAATCAATAGCGATGAGGTGTTAAAGTGAATTATCTTCACAGTCATCTTAGGCAGCCTCATTAAACCGTGAGAGCAACGTGTCTGACATCAGACGGTATCTGCTGATCTTGAAGGAGAGATAAAACATTTATTACACTCTGGAGAAATTAGCATGCTTTAAAATTCCTCCCACAATATCCAAAATCTGTATGATCTCTGTTTAACAGCGTTTCTGTGGTGTTTTATAATTCTTTAATTGGCTCTAAGTTATTCCTGGCCGATGTGATGAAAAGACGATTGCAGCCTCCGTCTCAAGTCATCGAAAGTAGGCTCGGTAACCCACATCAATTCAGTTTTACTGCAAAAACTCTGTGCTTCAGCAACGAATAAGCAATTGACTGTGCAGCATATAATCCATGCAAAAGTCATAAACATTGCTATTTCACAAAAAAATGATGAAGAAGAAACTAAAGTACAACAATAAGGGTTTACATTCAAGGTTAACTTTTTAATAAATTACTGTAGACAGTGGTGGATAAAAATGATTTGTCTTCCTTCTCTATAGTCAGAATCTGGAAGAAAGAGAGTAGCTATAGTCCTGTGAAAAACCAAGTACATCTTCGGTGGCTTCCATGGGAATTAAAAGAGTAAGTAGCAGCCAGGCGCTGCTTATCAAATGCACTTGATTAACTGGCCATCAGCAAGTGTGAGCATCACTATAAAAGCAGAATTTTTAGCAGTTTGTAGGTGTGGAGCATTCAGGTGTGTGTTAACACAGTGCGGCGTTTTTCCCAAAATTGGTGATTCTGGCAAATTCACCCAAAGGTCAATTTATGCAATGCTCAGAGAAACTGCAAAACTCACAAAAGTTAGATCTGTCATATTTTTGGACTCAAAAGGAGTAATAAACAATTTAAAGGTTTTGTTTAACTTGTGTAGGGAATAAGCAGGGCAAGAGGTTAGAACAGGTGGATAATAACAAGTAGAGTGTGCCTTTCAGGGACAGGACTTCTGCCAGAGAAGAGAAAATATGAGTGAGGACCTGGAAATTGAGCTGGAATTTCTTAGTGGGTTTCTAGAGTGGGGTGAGCCATCCAAGAAGCAGAGCAGTGGACAGAACCTGTGTGTGAGGTAAAGCTTGGCTAAAACTGGGTCTCACAACAGCACAATAAACCCAGACACAGCAGCAAATCTACAACAGAATGACTGAGTGGACCATTGAAACATCTTGATTCTTTTCTTTTTCAAAATCCACACCTCAACCTGACCAAAATGCTGTTGTTGGGCCTTAAGAGAACAGTGCATAAACAAATGCCTACTAACATAATTTCTACATGCTACTGAATTGTGGGATTTACTTGTTTTCACAGATTATTTTTATTTAGATAGGTGTATAAGAGTTATCTAATTTCAAAAAATGATGGGACTAAAGTCTTTAAAAATATATTTATTTTCATAACAGAATCTTATTGTACTTTTCTCTCCCACTGAGCTCCAGCATTTATCTTGCACCAGGCAGCAGTCTCTGGTGCTGAAATCTTAGGCTTTATATGGTCAAACCTAAGTTGCCAGCAGAACTTCAAACCAGTGGGTTCCCTTTTTTATGGATAATCAGTAATTCATGTCTAGAAAGAAAACTAAGCACTTTGGTTGAAACAAAATCCAGCATGAACTTAGCTTAACAATTTTATGATGTGATGTTTCTTAACTAAAGAACCATTAACATATTAGTTCCTGCTAGCTTTTACATCATGAGTCTACATTACTTTGACAGCTTGAGTATGTGCCCGACTGGGCACATCCATTCAAAATGCTCTAGATGTGCCCGGAGCCTGATTTCAGTTTTTATCAATAGTGCAGACTGACACAGAGAATCTCCTGCAACAGGGTTTGAATAAACAAGAGGAAAACCCTCCTCTCAAGATCCAAATTACAAGCAAAGCTTTTAGGAAGTTATAATCTCTTGTGAGACGAACTTTAACAAGCACCAAGAGCTTTTGTAATCAGCTGCTCTTCTTTTCAAGTCTCATCTACCCAACACGTCCCATCGGCCATACTGATAAAGACTATCTGCTGTGAAAGGTTCAGAAAGCCAGTGAGCAGTTCCTGCTCTATCAGGAGTTTACACAGAGTTTACACAGAGTGCCGAAGCTCACAGAGATATTCCTGAATTTGCATTGATAAATGCCAAGAAACCATCTTCGATAGATAGTTTATGGAAATGAGATGCCTGAGACTGATGCCAAGTAATATAGATCTGGTTGTTGCTTAATAAGTTTGCTGAATTACCTCATATCACCCACCCCTATATAACATCCTCTCTCCCACACCCTCACACTTTTATGCTGCTGTTTGGAAATCTAACGCAATTGAAAAACGAATCCTGTTTGAGTTAAAAGCTCTCCAGGTATCTTTTTTAAATGGCACTGACGTTGTTGTTTTTGTTTTTTAAAAGCCTTGTTATGATTTTGTTTCAAGAAACGTTTTATTTTGACCCTTGCATTAAAATTAGACTTAACACATGTGCCTGTTCCTGCGGTTATTGTGCTTAAACAGTTTGACATTTAGGGACTCCGAGCTGAATTAGATAAGAAGATCAATAAAACTTCATATCTCTGCTCTAAATAAGAAGAAGCAGCTGTGAAGCTTAACTCACCATAAAATTTGGGAAAAGGGGGAAACAGACAGGCTCAGACTCTGTCCAAGGGTAATAGAAAATGGGGTCTATCCATACCGATAAAGCTCACTTATTAACACAGTATGTCTAATTTTCTTGATTCTTTGAAAAATCAAAGTGGTTTCACTGTGCCAGGCTTTTTCTTTGCTGGGGGTAAAGAGCTCCTGGAGTCTCCACTGATTGCCTTGCCTGCTATTTAACAGAAAAATATGAATATGATATTGATCTGGAAAGCATGCATAATTCTCAAAATTCTCAGTTATTCTTAAAATCAAATATAAGCATGGTACTTAAACTCTGGATCCATCTTTAATAGCTACATTCTGGTTGTTGCTGATTTACAGCGTGTTCAAAATCTGAGGACCAAAGGCAATTTAAAGTAAGCCTCAAACGATTAAACTTTGATCATTTTATATGTGGTGCTTTAGAGTTTTAGCTTCAAGGTGGAAATTTAGTGCTGTGCAAAATTCTTGAGCCATCCCTTATTTTTATTTATTTTTTAAAGTGGTCTTGAGCAATAGTTCCCCAGGCTTTCTGAAGGGCTTTCAAAGTTTTTCTTTGCACACTGGCTGTTTTTTTGTCCTCAGCACTGGCCTATGAATCATTCAAGAACTAAAAAAATGTCCCTAAAAAAATTTGAACCAAAAATCAAAAACATTTAAAATATTAATTTAACACGCATTTATTCTGCACACTCATAAACTATAAAGTACACATCAGATTTACACTTTGTGTCATGTATCTTAAGAATATCTTTCATATCTTAACTCCTTCATTTAAAGGTCATTTAAAATGTGTTCCCATTACCAATAAAGAGTTGGTTCTCTCAGTGTTATTAACCAAAAACTTGACATAGTGGAGATCTAACACAGGACCTAAGAGCTGCACCTTCAGTTGATCCATCTACTGAAGTGGTCTCAATGAAAGGCTGGCTCTCAAGAAGCCATTCTTAAGGAAGGCAAAAAGGGAGAAATGGCTGGTTTTCAGTTTTCAGAACTGAGCTCAAAATCATCATCAGCAGGACTTTGGGGATTATGAATCCACAGTTGAATTTTTTGGTTAAAGTCTGTCAGTATATATGAGGTGATTGTCTACAGCCATCTGTTATATACACTGGAGGCTCTGTACGGGTTTCAGCCAGTGGTGCTGGGGAATGTCTCAAAATCAGTGAATTATGAACACAGAAAATTACCATCAGATTTCGACCCACCAGGCAAAACCATCTGGAAAGCATCTGATTGGCAACAAATTCATTTATTAGCATGACTATGATCCCAGACACACTGCCAATGCAATGAAAGCATACATAGAAAACTCAACAATACTAAAGATAGTACTAAATATTAATATTCTAGCATGTTGGAACTCTGTTACTGCCATTGGGTGTTACTGTATTTGCTATATTTTGCTACTTTAAATTCATACTAGTGTTTGCAGTACTGTATTTTAAATAGAGTAAATGTACAGACTTGTTGTCGATTACAGAAGTTGCTTTTTAAAACAATGACCGTGAGCTGACACACATAATACATCATAAGGCTCAAACAATAAACAAACCTTTGCCATCTGAATGCCAGATGGCAAAGGATGTGAAGATCAGCAGGATGAAAAGGAAAAAAATATTTTTTGAACAGAAGATGTGGCTAATGGGTAAAAAAGAAAGAAAACAGAGTAAATAATTAGGACTGTGACACGTAATGTAGTCTCTGTCGATGCAAACTAGTGTGTTACCAGATTCTGACACTCAAATGTAAATAAATGCCATGAACTGACACTTAAGCTGCCAGTGATGTTCCTGGTAAAACAGCATTATGTTAAAGCAATCAAATTAAACATGAATCAAAACCAACAATAATTCGGTTGTTTACACCTATAACCTATAATTATTCACTTCTATAAAGCCTACTGGTGTTTTATTAACTTCATTTACAGACTGAGTTTTCTTAGTGTATAAAAAGAAAGAAAGAAGAAGAAAATAGAGAGTATTTCTGCTCATGTAAGGATCTCAAACCTCTATACATATTACTGCTTTGTTCCTTTTTATGATAATTTTCCTCGTTGCTTTAATATCAGATGAAGTACATATTTTTTCCATTACTATCCATCCATCCATTCATCCATCCATCAACAGCCTGGAGCCAGTTGTCATGGTGCAAGATGCAGGCATTACCTAGACAGGTCACCATTCTATCACGGGGCTAAAACAGATAGACACACACACCCATTCACCCATTTAATTTGGGATCATCAGGCAACCTGACATTGACATCGTTGGACTGTGGGAGGAAAACAGAGAAAATGTTCAAGCTCCACAAAGAAAGGCCCCAGCCTTCACAATGAATGAATCACCAGTGTAAACAATACTGCTTTTAGCAGTAACATTAAAAAAGATCCCTTCACATTTACACTGGCTACTATCTGTGTGTGATTTCCATTTTAATTTCATAAGTGCCCATGTTGTGACTCATGCATTAAGAGCATGAAGAGAGTTTAATTCTGGAAACTTTAAACTATTTTTTCTGCTTCTCTTTCTGTGAGTCATCCTCAGTGGTAACATTTCATGTTTGTTACTTCAATTCTAACTAATTCTTTTTGTATTAAAGTTGGCTTAGATAAGATGAGACACTGTTGCCACCCTGTGGTTTGAGAAAATAGTGTTAAAGATTTGAGTAGGCTGAGAAGGAGCTGGTGAATAAAGAATTAAAAAAAAAAAAAAGCCTATCAGTTCAAATCTCACTTGGGTCTATGTGAGAATCTGTGGGTTAGTAGTGTAATATGAGATTTTAGAGAGCACAGTGACAGATTACAAGGGCAGTTTTTTCCCAGTGTGTTTGACCTGATGCAAAAATTTAAAAAAGTTTCTAATCCCAGGCTCTGAAGGTAAATTCAAGGTCAGTCTCTGCCTCTGCAGCATATTGCTGTGGAATTGTTGACATTATCCAAACAGAGCAGAAAATCAGAACTAACAGAAAATAAATCTTATTCATCAGAGGTCTGCAGCACTCGGCATAGTGTAGTACAATCCAATTTATAGCTCACACACTATCTGCTTGGGTTTCTCTGAAGTATAAAACTTTGAAATACAAGATGGCAAATGGAATAGAAATGAAATCAGTTTAAAGGGTCTGTTTAGGGCTCCAGTTTAAACACATTCTGCAGTGTATCTCCAACAAGTCATAGGAATCCTAAAACTTTTTGGAAGTTTATTGTTAGCCTGTTTTATCCATTCCTCAACTACTTTTGATGTGTGTTTGGGATGTCTCTCCTGGTGATAAACCAAACTGTGTTTAAGATTCCACTATCTAGCTGTTTTGAGGTGAAGTTAAAGAATTTGGAGCTAGTGTCTTCTTCACTTTTCTATCCCCTTCGTGTAATGTACCAGTACCACTGGCAACAAAGCAACCCCAGAGGAAGATGCTACCACCACAGTGCTTAACAGCTGGTACATTGCTCTCGGGAATGAAAGCCTTTCTTTCCATTGTGGCCTTAAGAGCTCATTTGTCTCATCTGGTCATAAAACATTTCTCCAGAAGGCCTTTAGTTTGTCTACATGGGCTGTTGCAAATTTCAGTCAAGCTTGATGCATTGATTTTTCTTGAACAACACCTTCGGTCCTGGGTCGGCAACCCAGTGTTTTGTGTTTGTTATTTTATGATTTCTTTGTGGTTTGAGAGTTCTAGTGTTTGGTACTGGTTTGGTTCTGTGCCAGTTTGTTTCCTGCTTTACTTTGACAGTCTGTGCCCTATGTCATTATTTCTAGTTTGGCATCTCCCTGGTCCCTTCTGTTAATTGGTGTCAGCTATGTCTCCCAGGTGTTTCCCCTGTTCTTCTCTTGTATATAGTGTCTGTGTCTGCTCTTGCTCGTCGACGTTTTTCATGCCAGCAATAAAGGATTTTTTAGTTTACTTTTTTGTCTCCACGCGTCTGCATTTGGGTCCTCCATCTCTGCCCTGCCTGTACACAGATCATGATACCTTCTATGTTCATGAGGATGTAAAATTCACTTCACTGTGGACAGTGAAGTGACATAGTATACAGACTTTGAAGCAACATAAGCCATCACACAGACAAAACTGCCTTTTGGGTAAACTCTTACTTTCTGACTCTGATTTGACTTATAATAAACCAAAATACAACAAAGCAGCAGGTCTAAAATCGTTCACGAAACAAGAATGGTTAAACATCTTATTTACAAAAATAAAAGGTCCTCAAAGACTGAGTGAAAAGAAGAGGTGATGGAAATGGAAACCTCCCTCTGTCTAATTTAGCAAGTATCAAATTCACAATGAGCTTATATTTTTCAAAAAACAAAAAAAGCTGAAACAATTTACATTTTCTTGTGTTTTGTCTTTATTTGTATTTTATTCAACCTCCCAGCTATTTGGCAAATGAAACTAGAGCATGAACTTAAACTGATTTTTGAGAAAAGAAGAGGGAGCCCCGGTCCACCTGATGCCCCACTCACTGAAGCGCTTCAATGGTTTTTAGACGTGATGGACAGCCGAGTTCAGGGTGAGGTCTGAAGGTCGTAATCACTGTTCCTGTTCAGTGTTCCACACTCACAAAATTCACAGCCTCAGGTTTTTTTACACATCATCCATCTTTCTCATACTGTGCTGTGTTCGTCATCCCACCTCCACATCTTTGCTCTGAGAAGCACACGAGCCTGCAACTTCAGCACAAAGATAAATGGAAACTGCATTTATGTGGAATTAGTCACTCTCGGATCTGAAGAGCACGTCAGCATTGACACACCTGTGTCATCAGCCAGAACCACAATGTAGCGCTCCATCAGCTCCTGAAATTACTACTATCATTACCACTTCCTCCCTTAAGAATATCGAAACATGTTCAAGAATCATAATGAGCTTTGTCTGTAATTAATTATGTAGAGTCCACTTCAACATGGTTTTCTCATCAAGGCTTATTTCACTGGGAGAAATCCATCTGCTTTACCTGATGTCATCCTATCATGCAGCACTGTGCTCAGCATGACCTTAACTCTTACTGTAATAACTTAGGATGATAAAAGTTTATTTAGCCAGATGAGTAAGTGTGTGGCAGTGGG
>VUQR01016575.1:5066-28579 GCA_015108515.1 Hemichromis elongatus
ATGCATCCTTTCTCGTCTTTCCCTCTGTCTCACCCATTCACTTAAAAATCCACTCAGTCAAACTGCTAAAAAAAATATATATATATACACATATATATATATATATATATATATATATTTATATGCTAATTCATCAACAAGTTATAAACTATTAATAGCGCTTCAATTCAACACTAACACCCATGGCAGCCAAAACTAAAGAAACACTCCCTGAGCTTAGGTTTATGCACAGTAGGCCTCAACTGGCCCCGGAAATACCTAAATATGTGCAATCTTTCCTATAATTAGTACATTATTAGAATCCAGTCCCCATCCAAATTCATGACAGAAGTGCCAGAGCGACCAAAGATATTTCGAAGACTAGCTTCCAGAGAAGTTGAACGTCAACTCCGTAGACTACAGGACATGGCCAGTATACATGAATAAATCAACTCAATGGACCATGAGAGTTTTCAATAAGTCAATGCAGCCAGTTTAAATCCCTCAAGGTGTCAACTTTCCTCCACTTCAAGCCTTAACGTGTGACAAGTAAGTGCTGAAAAATCCATCTAACTGCTTCTGCAACATCCCGATTGACAGCACAACTCACCTCACTGTTCAGTGCATTAAATTTAACTGCATCTCCGCCGTACCTCTGCATGTACTTACTGGGCTCTGTCCTGACAAAGCAGCACGCTATGAAGAAACAAGACCTGTGCTCAGGAGGGCCGAGCTCACACAATGGCCTCCTTAAACACGCGCAAGAATGAGAGCGAGTTTACAATGAGAAACTAACAAAAGCACACAGCTAAGACTGGAAATATATAATACTGTGTACAATGTAGAATGACGAGGAAAATAATAATAAGCCTATGTGGTATAACGGCATGCCGGCGCAGACAAACACCAAATATCTACAAAAGAATGTATTTACCCGACTGTTTCCATCCGTTCCCTTTCCCCAATGCCCGACTGGCCAGGTGTGTGTATGTCAGTGTGTGAGCTACTGTTGGAGGGTCTGTGTGTGATTTCTTTCAGACAGGAGACTGGAAATGGGGTAGAAGCCATTACGCTGGGAGAATCACCCAGAGCACCCCGAAATGAGGGGCAGGGGCCTGTCAACACGCATGGATATGTGTGTGCTTGTGTGTGTGTGTGTGTGTGTGCTGGCAGGGTCCAGCCGGTGACCTTCTTCAAATGAGCCCCCCATGATTTATTTACTGTGCCCTTATCCAACCTCTCCCAGCACACATGGACACATGATTTCTAGTATTTCAGTGATAAGGTAGAATCTGCAAATGTGGCTCTTTTTTTTTTTCCTCGCTCAGGACAGGACTGGCAGGAGAAAATGGTGTTTGGTGCGAAGAGAACAGATCTGTCACCCTATCTCACACCGCAGTAGCATCTTATTTTCCTCTCCATTTCTCTGCTCTCCCTGTCCTCTTCTCATTTTAGCTCCTTCTCTAGAGCCAGCGTCTGCCTCTCACCCTTATTCTCCCATCCTCGCCCTCCCTGCGTCTTCCCCTCTCGCATTTTGTACAGCCAAGACTAGCAAGTCTAGATGCCATCTCGTGCTTTCGCTCTCTCTGTTTCGCTCTTTCCTCCTTCTTCTTTTTTTCCCCCTCTCTTTCTCCTCCATTCATTCGTTTTCCCGTCGCCCTCGCTTTCTCCCTCTCTTGGTCTTTCTCCTTCTCCCCCGCTCTCTGCGAGGGGGGTGGGGTTTCACTGTCGTGGAGCGAGATGAATTTCTGATTGCTGTCGGGCAGCGCGGAGCACTCTTATTGGTCAGAGTAAGCCAGGGAGGAGAGGCAAAGGCACGGAAAGGAAGAAAAGAAAAAAAAACTGAAAAAGGATAATTTTTTTTCATTGGGTGCATATGACCATAATTGCACCCCTTCCTTTTCCTCCCCCTCTCTTCCCCTCTCTCAGCAGAAGCAGCAACACGCTATAATTTGAACCACCGGAGCCAATTATGCAGATTAGCTTGCCCCAGGTTGACCAATGACCCCCACGCCAATCCCCCACCCGTTTACATTTGTTTACAATATGCAAATTACCGCTGGGTTCCAAACCGTGCTGGAGGGTGTCAAAACACCTTTAGACTAACACTGTAATGCTACAAAACTGCCTCCCCCCCCCACTCCCCCTCCACAAGCCCCTGCAATGCTCACACATGTGAGTGAACATGTGCAAATGAAAGAGAAACAACTTAGCATAAGATTTTGTCTGATGAAGTGTTTGATGAAGTGTTTTAGAGATATTTTGTGCGATGAAAACGTGTTTTGCCCTTAACTTCTGACATGGAGTTAATGCTCTGAAAAGTAATTTTAGTTCACTCTTTCTTCCCACCATTTGTCCTTCTCTCCATCACTCTGGATTAACTCACCCCTCCTTCCCAAATCATCTAACCTTCCCTCCGTACCCCTCCTTTTTCTCCGGTTCTTTCTCTTTCCAAGTCCTTCCACCTATGTCTTCCTCTTGATTCACACTCCTCCTTTCCACCATCCCCTGCCTCCCCCCACTGCTACAGAGATGGAAGCTAGTCTGTCTAATTAGCTGTATGGTTTACCTTGGCTCAGTGGGGCCTGGCTTCCTTAGCTGGGTTTAAACAGGGAGATGGACGGGCTGGAACGCTGAAACCCTAGACTGTAATTAGAGACAGGCTCACTGAGGGCACACCACTGCTGACACAGAGCCTCTGTTCCACCGTGCACACACAGACACACATACACACACACACACACACACACACTAGGGAAAGCTTGAGAAGCAGGCGCACACACACACATTGTGGCAAACATAAAATGCATGAAAACAAAAGGTGTGGGCATTAAGTGTACCCAGCCATCCAAGCACGGTCACTGGCATGAAAACACACATACATGTGGAGTTGGCATTCACTCCTGCCAACATACACATGAGTCTCTAACACTGCTGTAGTCCGAAATATACACGAGCGCTCTCGATTTGGTTTTAGACCTTCTTATTCCAACTCATATTTCTGCGGTTTATTTTACTGTATTGCAGCAAGATGTCCCCAAAACACAGTACCAATTATGTCTTTTCCCCTCACCTCATCTATTCTAGCCTCCTCACCGCCACTCGTTGCTGTTTTTAAAACACTGTCTCTCGCTCTACCCCCCCCCCCCCCCCCCCCCCCCCCCCCCCCCCCCCCCCCCCCCCCCCCCAACAATCAGAACCCTTCCCTTTAAGCAAGCACTTGGTGACAGTGGGGAAGAAAAACTCCCTTTTAACAGGAAGAAACCTCCAGCAGAACCAGGCTCAGGGAGGGGCAGCTGTCTGCAGCAACTGGTTTGTGTGAATATAGTCCTGTTATTCGCAATAAGGTTTTGTTCTGTACACCTTCCACTTGTGAATTTAAACTGTGTGTTTGTGTATCTACGCATGTAACATGTTAACATAAGAGCACATGTTCACAAAAATGAATCTGTTAACACGGCCGATGTTAACATGTATCATCCTACTGATCCTATTTACGTTTGGTCTTTTTACCCGCGTCTCTGAAACACAGACATCATAATATTTTTTTTGCCTTCACTGTCGTGATCTATGGATGCACCGGCGATTGGTAATAACTCAACTGTCAACTCAAGAACAAGCAGATGGAGTTCATTGAAACCTACCTTGGACATCTTTGTTTTATTATCTCCAGTCAAGAATGAAAGGTTGTTGATTTCATTCTGGACCACAAAGTTTTGTTCTTCTCTTTTGAAATTCTGAGTGAAAAAAAAAAAAAAAAGCGATTTTAAATAAAGCTCTGTATTATCAGTCATAAAGACAGTCTCCTCAAGGTGCTTTCTAGGTAAGGTAAAGACAACAATAATAAAGATAAAAGCCCAACAGTTTGCTGCTGTTGATTTTATATTTTGAATGTTTTTTTTCGTAACTATTTGTACCTGCTTAATATTTTTTCTTATTTGTATTTAAGGTGAACTTGTGATCATAATTTCCCTGAGGGGTCCTCCCCATAGGGTTTAATAAAGTTCTATACTAATCTATCACACAACCGATTATGAGCAAGCACTTTGGTGACAGTGGGAAGGAAAAACTCCCTTGTAACATGAAGAAACTTCCATCAGAACCAGCTCAGAGAGGGGCAGCCATCTGCCACAACCGGTTGTGGGGTGAGGGGTGAAGGACAGGACAAAAGACACGATATAAGAAGTAACAAATCAGGAAATTTACATGTGACTTGCACCAAAGGATAAATATCTCTGCGACCATCCTGAAGAGGTCGTTGGAGTCCGAATCTGGTTCTTTGAGCCACCTTGACCTGCAGTGGCACAGACAGATGAGTTCCCCTAAAACAACTTCAAAATGCATCTTTAGAATAACTCCATGCTCAGCGAGCTGACCTGTTGTTGTCCACATAACGAATGAGCATGGGGTAAAACGCGTACAGGTCCCTGCAGAGTACGGCAAACTCGTCCAGGATGAGCAGCTCGGCCTCCTGCGTGTCTCCTTTACAGTCGGCCTTGAGGAGCTCTTCCTCAGCCACTACTTTCACTGTCTTCTTCTTTAGTTTCTCCAGCGTGGGCAGGAAGTGGCTCTTCAGCAGGTCTGCACGGGCCTTGCTGATGATGGGCTGTACGTACACTGAACAGTGAAAGGCAGAAAACAAGTAATATTTTTTAATTAAACTTTCCTCATTACTCAGTCTTTTAGTATTTAGTGGCAGTATTCACACCTGCAATTCTCTTCATCCACGAGGCCTCATCAATGCCCAGGTTGTTGTTGAGGATCTTGAGGATGTTTCCGAGAATCAGACTGAGGTGCTCCGAGGTGACTGTGGTACAGCAGATGCTTCCCCCGCTGGCCGGTTGGTTTTCAGGACCCCTTTCCCACCAGTAGGAGAGATAGTTACACAGCATGGGCAGCACCACCTCAATCACATGGGGCATCTCTGTGTACCGCGCTCCAGACTCTGCCATGTCATTGATGTCCTTCATGAGGCGGTCCAGCCGTGGCATGCCAGGACACATTTCCTCCACTGAGTCTTGTATTCCTAGAGCTAAAACAAAAGAGGGGCTGATATTTGAAGATTTAATTCACATCAACACATTTAGGATTTCTTATAAACATCAGTAATGAACACCCCACAACATCATCACTATCCTTCTACTGGGGCATCATTCATATCAGTGAGGTAAGGTAACTACACAGAATCTAAAGGATAATAAGAAATGATGACAAAAAAAGAGACAAACAGGGGGCATCTGCAATTTTATAAAATCTTATGTCGCAAGATTGAGATAATTAAGGTGATTGATAAATCCTAATGTTTGAGAGCAAACTGAGGTCATGATGATAAATGCTTGACTTTAGGATCTCATTTTGAAATAATTACATGTGACTCACTGGCTCGTTCTCTGGCATTCTTCGTATTAAAAACTGAGCAGGGGTTGTACGGGTTGAGTTGCGGCTCTAGGAAGGCAACAGGCAAGGCGCCGGCCAGAGTTGCCAGACACTGACCGAGAGCTGGCAGCTGTCTGAGGGACACAAAGAGAGTTTAATTAAAGGTCAGCACGTTTCTCTACTGGAGCTTTCATCAGAGAATGTAACATTTAACTTTAGGATACCTTTCTACGTAGATGTTTTTCCCAGTGCCCAGAGCATAGAGGCTGGTCAGGATTCGATAGCAGGACACTTGGACGTCATCCACTAGGAAAAGAGAACAATTGGTGATTAATTGAAAATGATGCAAACATGGAAACACAGTTTGAGACAAAAACACAGCTTCTACAATTCTAGTGAGATTTGAAAGCCAATATTTGGTGTGACCATTTTTATTCATTTGTGTCAGCTGTGTTTCCCCAGGTGTTTTCACTTCCCTGATTACCCTGCTGTATATTTAATACCTCTGTCTTCCTCTGTTCACTGTCTGTCCATCTGTTGACTTTGCGTCAAGTAACGTCAGGTCACAGAGTTTTTCTACTACTGCTCAGGTTCATGTTCACGCTCATGTTTGGATCATTTCACATCTACGTTTTGCATGTTCCTGCTCAGTTTCATGTTCATTTCCCATGTCATTATTTTCATAGTTAGTTTAGTTTCTCCCAGTTTAGGTTTTAGTTTAGGTCCACCTTTGTTTCAGCTTGCTTTGTTTGATTTTATGCCTAATAGACAGCTCACTTTTCGTTATTCTTCATTTCCTGTTCTCCCGAGTCAGCTTTTGGGTCCACAATGCAAATCCACCGGCTGCCCAGCCGTAACAATACCAAGACATGCCAAGTTTTCGGCTATTAGTTCTTTTGTGCAAAAAATATAATTTTATGTCTGTAAAACTGTGTCTTCTTCTGCATTTTTTCTAGAGTCAGCTAAAAGAAATGTGAAGAAAATGTGTGTTTATGCAACAGGCTGTTAGTAACAAATTGCCTAAAGATTTGATAAAACATTCCCTTGCAAATGGACAGGTATAAAGACTGGAGTGATAATAGTGGAAAAATAATATGCAAAGGAAAACTCTGAATAACCTTTCAAGATCAAGAAGACAAAAAAATTATAAGAAGTATATAGAAAATATAAAGAAACAAGAAGTGGCTTGAGACTTTTTGCACAGCACTATATGGTACAAATACTAGCCTGGTTCACGTGACTGAGCATGTCTGGAGTAGAATGAGTGAAATCTAACTTTGAAGAACATGTGAAAACCTGAGTAGATTTGACCTGCGGTACTAGCCAAAATCAGGTCACTCTCAAGGCAAAATGTACATAATTACATAAAATTTAAAGTGAAGCTTTACTGATATTATATTCTAATGGTTTGTGAAAAACCTCTACAAAGATAAAATCATGAATTACAATAAACTTAACACTGACATTTGACTATTTTTTCCTTCCTTTCAACCTCTCAAACAACACGTTTGATCATTCCTTTGCTGTCAGGACTCACGGAGCAGATCGACTCCAAAGTGGTGTTGAGTAATGTGTTCAAACAGAGCAGTTAGGATGGGAAGCAGAGCTACGGTGGTGTAGTTGATATTCTGTGACACTCCTTTCATCTGCGAGCGGGAGTGGGTGAACTTCCCCAGCTTCAGGTTCTCGAAAGTTTTCTCCAGATCCTCCGCGGCGTTCTCAAAGAACGTCCTCAGCCCCACCCTCACCTGCTCGGAGCCCGACTTCATCACCGTCCTGTTAGGGTGAACGAGAGCGTGATGAACAAGTGAAACCGAATAAGGAGATAGACAAGGGCGGACAGATTGGTATGCAACGCACGACACTGTTTACCCACAGTGGCGTGCGCTCACATGCGCAATTATTCCACTCTCAGAGCACGTGAAGGCTTTAAGTCATGAAATATGAGGTGTGTGTATCGACCCGACTGCCCTCGCACTGAAACATGAATGATTTATTTAATAAACTAAGGAGAATATTTAAGTGCAAGGTGAGTATGCCTGTTATAGACCCAAGAAAATCGGCACAGCACGCGGTGCATTAATATGATTAGTCTGTCTGTTTTGAGCATTTCACAGTTCGTAACATTGGCAAATGAACTGCCTGTTGTTAAGCTTATCGTATCCCAGAAGGAAGGACAAATGAAAGACGGAGTCTGTGGGCATCAGCTGTAGCTCTTCAGCACAAACAAGGAACAATAATATGTTGCAATTTTAGCCTCATTATGTGTACGCCGCATTAGGAAACAGTACACTGTCTCTAAAGAACACCGTGAGCCTTGGGCAACATGTGCAGCATGAAATTTGTGTTGCCTATTTAAATGGCAAAGGAGGCTCTTTGTTAATGCCAGTGCCTCCCGTAAGACTCCCGAATTAAAACTGTTAAAAAGACAAATATGCGCCTCTCCAGGGCTAAGCGGAGGTTAGATTTGCTTTTCAGTGCCTTTCTCACCAATTATTGTTTAACCACAACTGAGATAACAGTTTGGCATTTAAAATTTTCTGTTTTTCAGAGTTTAACGGGTAATTTATTTACAATAAATTTCATGACAAAACCTTCCCGTGTTGATTATTTGCAGCGAGAGATTTACGTATTTTGTATTTTCCATTTGAAATTTTCAGAAATAGTATTTTTTTTTATGCTTGCAAATTGGCTTTTTTCTATCCCAATATGCTCTAATCTGAATACATTTCAGAATGTGAATGTTCAGTGAAGCTGGGTTTTTACATTTGAGAATCTACTTCTCCAGAAAATAAAACATTCTAGCCAGGAGCCAGGAAAAAAATCTTTTCCTGTTTGTCTTTGGGAATAAAATGCGCTACATATCAGGCTTTTAATTAAAGCAGGAGTAAGATTTGGAGTATGAGGAAGAAAGCATCATATCAAGTCACAAGTTTCCAGACATTACAGTTGGAAACATGTGCTTAACGTACTTATTATTGTTTCATATTTCAAATAATATGAATAATAATAAAATAAACAACAACTACTAAATGTGTATTTTGGTATTTCCCACTAGTTTTAAGTACATTCTTGTTCCTTTAAGTAAATAAAAAAACATAAACTTGTAAATGGCTATACTGATTTCCTTTAATCTTAATAAAAAAAAACCCTCTCCTTGTGTTTTGCCAAATTAGCACCAACCTGGTGTCGAGTGTGTGTGCCAGGATATGCAGACAGCTGACCATGGTGGTGGAGTCGCTCCCTACAAAACGCCAAAAACAAAGAAGCCGTCATCGTGATGTGGTTACACATTTCTTTCTTTCGTAGAAGGATTCATTTACTTGTACTGAGTCTCTAAGATTAAGTGCTCGTGTGGCGAGACTAGCACACAACATTCAAATTGCCCCTTTAGCTGGACGTGCAGCCAAAAATAATGTCCATTTGATTCATCACCTCTGCAAACCCCGTCATTATATGACAGCAATACAGGCTCAAAACTACTGAATACTGTCTGATTTTGCTTCTTTTAGCTTGTTAAAATGTATCCACATTCACTTATAGGATAGTAACAAGTATAGCATAGGAAACGTTTATTTGATCACTGAACTAGAAGTAGCAGGACACTGGCTGTTGTACCCAGAGGACAATTTATCAGATGATAGCTCAGCTTCCAGGCTACATCCATTTAGAAAATGAATACAATGTTTAACATAAAGAATATTTAATAGGACAAAAATATAAATAAATATCAAAGACTATGAATATGCATAATTACTTTAACAGTAGTTTAATAAAGACTCACTTTACTCCCACTCTAGAGCCAGCAGCCAATTACATTTTGTTGTGTTTCAAATGCATGTGCCATGTCTGATGCATGGCGCCAGGCAGAGAGTCTGGCACCAGCAGCTGCTGAAATAGCTCCTCTTCTTGCATATGTTATGGAATTATAGTAACTTCGGGTCAGCACATAAACCAAGTTACATAGCTACATAGCTAAATGAAAAAAAAAATGCTAGGAAAAGTCAGGCTGGCTGCTTCTAACATTTATATTGAGCTAAAGTGGTGTCACATTTCCTGTTTATCAGAGAAGCATTCAGGTTCTCATCCTACAGTAGCTTTTGACAAGAAAAAAGTCCTCCCTTAAGGCCGGGCTCTTTCTCTGAGGTTTGTGTTTACATTTTTAAGCTGAAAATGTTCAAGATGATGTTAACAAAGCCCACAAGGCAACACACACACACACACACACACACCTGACTAGTAGTCGGCTTACCAAAAAGTGAAATCCTATGTCTGACAAGAGCTGCCAGTTTACAAAAGAGGCTGGAGGCATGAAGAATTAAAGAAATAGCGATGAAATCAGAAAATCAGGGTTAGTAAACGAACAGAAGAGTAGTAATTCAAGTTATAAGAGTTCAATTTAATTTCAAGCAGACAGACACGGCAACAAGTAATAGTCATGCAACGTGCTGCACTGTTGCATGTAAATCAACTAAACGGGTACCTGGTGACCATCTCTTTCTCCTTGTTGGAGGCATAGCCGCTGCTGCTTAGATTCTTATTAGGGGAGGACAGGAAGTAGAGAGAGTGGTTCTTAAAGTACTGGTCAATGAGAGGGAGGAGCACCTGAAGGGGCGACAAAGACGATCAGATGCCAGGTCAAGGTTAACCGATCATGTTTGAGTTCTCCACGTGCAGTATGGCGCAGTACGTGTGCCGCTTTCTTACTTTGGCAAAAAACTTGATTTCTTGCTCATGAGGTGACCTGTCCGTCTTCCCGCTGGCAGCCATGGCTTCTGGATTGAGAATTTTTTTTTTTTTTTAAAGTAGATTATTTGATCTGCTTTAGTCGTATCTTGTCTACTATTATTATGATTGTTATTATTATATTGTCATACCTAAGTGTGTAATGAATTCCTGGGCTGAGTCAACATATTTGAGCAGCTTCTTGAGGAATTTATAGGCAAACCTTTTCTCCATGGAGGAGGAATCCTGCTCCAAGTCCTTCAGACCTCTGCAACATAAGAACATGTCTATGAATGACGGTGATGGATTCCACTGCTAGTTATAAATTCATTCGAACTTTCTGCAAAACCTTAACTAAAACCTAAACCTAAAAACCTTAAACCTTAACATCAGAGAGAATTTCTCTTTGTATTGACCTTGTGATGCTATATCCATTGATTAGCAGGAAGCGAAAAAGGTCCTGAGCCTTCTCTCGATCGCGGGCCTTCTCCTTGGCCGTCAGCGTGTCGTAGGGCACCAACAGAGGATGTGTTCCCCCTCCTGAAACCACAAACAGCCTACTGTTCAGACACGATTAGCCGCGTCTCTCTCCGCTGAGCGTCTCCGCGAAGGCAGATGGCAAACCGGAGTGGAAGCACCACTCGGCTGAATTGAGTTAGTCAAGACCAGCGAGGCAGACACGTGCATATGCTCCCAAGCACATTTAAACACAACGGCGCAGCACTTTAATTCCACCCACCCAAAACACACATGCACACACACACACAGGCACGCAGACACACAGACATACTCTCCCTGTCTGCTTTTCATGCGTCTTTAAGCAGTACGCATTTCTGATCGGCTTCATTAGCAAATCACCTCTACTTCCAAGGTCACTTTTCTTCTTCTTGGCCCAGATGTTATGGTAATTTTCAGCCACCACCTCCACCATCCCCTTGAAAAGAAGACAAAAAAAAGAAGTGAGACGTGCATCTCGCCCACATTACTCATTTGCATGCAGGAAGGATTGCTTTTGATCCCGCATTCGGATTGAGGCGTCCTTTGATACACGAAAAAGGGAAGAAGTGCAACAAATCAAACGTGGGGTCACTCACTTGCAGCTCTCTGGATAGAACCACGTTGCTTGTGTCTATTGGGCTTGGATTGAAGCCATTAGCCTGAAAACAGATGAAAGTTTGCATTGAGAGTCTGAGCTTGATTGTTCTGTTTTCTGTAAATCGAATAGAAGACCTAATAGCCTGTGTTAAAGGATTATTTTGTGTATTTGGGCTTATTGAAGAAGGTGATTAGTAACATTAGTACTGCGCTACTGGTGGCCACTTTTAAGTTTAAGATTATCCCTTCTGAGTCATCACACATATAGACACAATTTACTCATCTGCCTTCTTTTGTTTAGCTGACTCTGTAGATGTAGAGTTTAATGAGTTGATATCAGGCTACATTTCTGACTTTAACCTGCTTAAATGCGCATTTGGCATATATTCATGTGTTACAGATGAATTTATTTAAGTTCATCTATGAAATCCTGGACTCCAATAGTGTTTCAGCATGATTTCTGCCCAGGTTAAAAACAATGAAATCCCTACTGAGAGCAGCCACCGGTAGAGCTACCGACAGCTGCTTTCGGGTTAGCAGTAATCCTCAAGGAGGATCTGGTGTTTAGGCAATGCTAAATAAGTACTAAGACGCCCAAAGCATGCCACGAAAATATCTCCCACACCGTTACACCAACAGCACCAGCCTGAACCGCCCAGATATGATCATGCTGCACAATCCATGCTTTAAATTATTTATACCATCATCTGATCATCTCGTCTGAATGAGCAGAAACCGAGACTCCTCAAATCAGACAACATCTTTCCAATCTTCTATTCTTAACATTTGGTTAGCTTATGCTAAATGCAGCCTCTCTTTCCTGTTAGCTGACAGAAGTGGTACATGGTGTGGTCTTCTGCTGCTGTAACCCCTTTTTTATGGTTCAACAAGTTCAGAGATGCTCTTCTGCATACCATGTTGTTGCTGTTAAGATGAGTGGTTATTTGAGTCATTGCTGCCTGCCAACTAAAAAGAGTCTGCTCATTTTCTCTAGCATTACCGATAACCCAGATCACTGGATACTTTGGCTTTTTAGGACTAACCCTAGAGATGGTTTCTATCCCAGTAGATCCCAGTAGTAGATCCCAGTAAAATCCCAGTAGATCAGCAGTTTCTAAGACACTCAGACCAGACTGTGTGGCACCAACAAATATGTACTCAAAGGCACTTAATCACCTTTCTTTCCTTTGAACTTCAGCAGGTCATCTTGACCATGTGTACATGCCTAAATGCATTCAGGTGTCTGCCTAAAACAGGCTGGTGAGTATTTTGAATGTAAGGAATCACAGACATCTATACTACTTCACCGAGTCTGCCTGAAAACCACCAAGTCAAGCAACGTTTCCTTAAGATTAGTTAGCAAATTAGGAACTACAGCTATACTTGAGACGAGCAATTTTTCACCTCACAATCTTCTGAAGCCCTTTTCATCCCTGTACCGTACCTGTGAGGCCTGAGATATCTTTCTCATTTTCTCAGTCTCCCTCTGTTGAGACATGCTCTCTCCATCTTTGGTCCTATCAATACTCCACCCCATTGCCAGCATACTCTTCAGGGACTCTCTAATAGGCCATCTGTAAATATCCTTCTCCTAAAGCAGAGGGACAGAAATGGAGAACAAATAAAAAAAAACCCTCATAAGCCTTAAAAGCCTTAATCTCTTTAAAGCTAATATTATTTACAAATATCACATTCTTCATACTCTACCTTCTCCGTCAGGCCTTTGTAGGTCCTCAACTGAGGATGAGTCTTCGCCTTCTCGTCAACGCAGTCTCCATATTTCCACCCCAGCAGCACCTGAGGCGCAAGCGGAGAGTGACAGCAAACCTGGTTGCCTTCAGAGTCTCCCGAGGACAAGATTTACTATTTGACAGACTGGCTACGAACTCAAGTACAAATCATATGAGTCATGGTTCTTGCTGCTCTTCGCATTCGTTAACAACTTTTACGGATGCAACAACGCAGGCTAAGCAGTTGGCACATGAGAGCGGACGAGCTTTGGGTCTACCAGAGTTACTGTCCGCATGCCAGAGTAATGCCTAGACTTACAGTGACACAGGAGAAAGAAAATAAAATTATATGATAACCATCCATCCATCCACTTATCAGCTTAAGACAGCTGAGCTAGGCTCCACCTACCCCTTCCAGTGACCCTGATTGGATAAGCTGATATCATGATGTACAGTAGTGACTTAATTTTGTTACTTCTATTCACTTTTATGTGGCTGAAATCCACCTCCACTGATTATCATACTCTGCAGTATTTCCTCTGAGCGAGACACTTTCAGTGCCCTGCTTTTTTCTCATAACGCTGGTGGCCTGCTCTAAAACTGCATCATTTAATATCCATTTGACCCGGCGAAGGCTCTTACCTTCTCTGCAGACCATTTCTCATGAGTGTGCTCGGCGTACTTGTTGGCAAAATGCTCAAGTTTCTCAGGAAGAGCGATGCTAGAATAAAAAGCTAACAGTTAGTCTAGTATGTATGTGCAAAATGCAAGTTAATGAAATTATGCAGAGTGTGTGGCTGCAATTTTATTGTGCAATGGTTTCTAATTGGTGTCTGGATTCAAAATGGCTTACTTAGCCGTATTGATTGGTTTGGGGTCAAAGTTGCCCTGAGCATCCACAGAAACAGGCTTTTCCACAGTGGTACTAATGGAGGCATCCACGTAGTCTGGCGGCAAAGCTCCAGCTATGGCACTGAGACAAGGCATGGCCATCTTGAACAGCTCGGGGTCGTACTTCTGCATGAGGAAAGCAGGAAAGTAACAGCACTGAATGTGAAATGTGCATCTCCTCCTATAGAGCTCCGCAAATACAAATAATGTCTTCGACTGCTAATTTAAGCTGAACTTGAATAAAATCGTAGAGCCTCTCCAGTCTCAAAGAAAGAGCAAAAGGCAAGCGGAAGAAACCTTAATGAAGAATTATTCTTAAAAGCTGAGGGACCGGCGTGCTAGAGGCTTTGGGTCAATGATGGCTATCCAGATATTGATGTTTTCAGACCGGCTTTCTGCAAAGCCTCTTTTCGTGAGCGGGCATTTAGAGAGATGTGCTGAGTCCAGCCATCTGCATCACTAATAGACCTAAACGTATTTATACCCAAGTAGTGCCTTGAATGCATACATGTTAATCAAGAGTGCAATGAATTATTTGATTTTTATTGAAAGGTTTATCGTGTTTTTAGAGTCTTTGCTGTTTCTATACACTCTTGGAAAATGCTCTCTAACAAGTAGGTGACAGCTGTTTGTCAAATACATGTAAATAAATAGAAGGTCTTTTCCTCACCCTCTGGGACAAAGAGTCAAACACTCCCCAGAAGATCTTCTTGGTAAGCAGCAGTTCATCTTCGGACGCTGTTCCAAAGCTGCCCCAGCCTGAAGGCAGGCAGTAGTACTTCCAGTTTTGCTCATAGTGGTTGGTTAGCAGCTAGAGGGCAAAAGGAAAGACAAATCCAAAGACAGGTAATAAGCATGCACGCTGCCTGCAAACATAGAGCCATACATGGCACTGCACAGGGGAGCCGCTTCTTCCAAAATCAGCTCAAATGACAGTAAGGAAAAGCGTTTCGTGGGCCAGTCACAATCTATTACATCTGCAGGGTTTCTTTCCTGTGGCCTGAGAGACGGCGTCGAGAAGTAATAACAGTCCACTGCTTCACCCCCTTGTTTTGTTTTTTTCCCCTGCTATATCTCCCCACCAGATGATCACTACTTCTTACAGGTGCGTTACAGCTGTGGCACCTTGGGAGTGTTTATGTGAGCTTGAAAGAGAGAGAGGGGGAGAGAGAGAGAGAGAGGGGTGAACGCACGCACCATTACATTGATTAGAATTAGTGGAAATGAGCTGTTGGTAGCTCCCCACCAAGCTGAAAATCGAATAAACGTACGAGAGAAAAGCGTGACCATGCAAAGACCACACAGACCACACAAAAAGGGTACGTAGCAAGGAAAAGGAGAAATTAAAAATAAAGGAGAAGACGGCGATTAAGAAGATAATTAGGCCAACAGGAAACAACGAAAACAAAAAACACGAGGGCAGGGCGATTATCTGAAATAAAGGTTGACGTAAGGATTTAAAATGAATGACAGAGTGAAGAAACTGTTGCCCACCCTTAGAGGCATCTTGCAGTAATCAGTCAACAAGGGCACATCAAAGACGAGGCGGCGCAGGAGCTGCTGCAGCATGGAGGGACGAAGGTGCCTGCGGAATAGAACAGGAGAGAGATAAGAGCTCTGCTGCCCTCAAGCTGCCCTTAAACATCTTCAGACTTTGACCAATTTTGTGCATCACACTGACCCAAAAAGATAAGTTAAGACAAGTTGTTAGTCTTTACTACTTCTGGAAAAGTGACTGGAGAGCTTTTTTAACCGCACAGGCTGAGATCTTTCTGCTTCTTACTTGCAAACAGAGAGCAAGCACTCCTCTATCGCATCTCTCTGCGCCTTGGTCAGCGAACGGCCCTTGGACAGGCGGTAGATGGTGTGCAGAGTGGAGTCGATGAGGGTGGCGTAGTGCTCGGTGCCGGCGAAGAGAGGGGCGCAGCGGGTGAGGAGGGGCAGCATGGCTGAACCGATGTAGCGGTTCATAGCCAGGGCTGTCTCCGTGGTACACAGGCCCTCCTGTAGAGGGAAAAGATCACACAACATGTTAAAATTCAGAGATAACGTGAAACTACGATTAAAACTTTAGTCAGTTGTATCTGATAGTAAACAACATGTGGATATGTTCCAGTTATGTTTTTAAATCTATAAACATAAATTAAAGAGCAATGGCATTAATCAAACAAAAGTAAAGTAGAACTTTGGCTAAATGAGCTTCTCCTTATTGACATAAAAGAGCGCCCCATATTATCGACCCAGAGTTGGTCTAACGGTGGTTGGCTACTCATTACTTCTCTCCTACGCTGCTGTCAGCTGCGCCTACCGTGTCCAGAGAAGTAGCAGCCCTCAGGTCAGGGAGGAAGCCAACTTCAAGCAGGTGAAGCAGAAAGCTCTGGTCTTCCACACCATACACTCTGTCTAAAAACAGCACCATGGGGGCCTTGTGGTCCGGACAGAAGCTCGCCGACATGTCCGGCTCTGTCACTGACCCATCTAGGAGTTTGAAGCAGACATAACAAAGACGAGTTTTGTGATCCACGCAGGCGTGAAGCAGCCAAATACCCAGGCAACAGCGTGCACTTCATAATGGAAAGTCATGCATATTCATTAGGCTGCACGCACGCAGCAGTTTTTCTGGTGCCGGACCCTTGACTCGTTGTCTTCGTTCTTGGCCTACTGAAAAAGCTTGTGTGGCAGTGCTCACAGCAGCAAATTTAAGAGGCGAGTCTTGCCATGCTTATGCAGATCAATCAATAGAGCAAGACAGCCCGCTATAGAAATGATCTGGCTTACTCAGAGCCACGGGAGCATGCGCTGATTAAAAAGGCATGAGCATTGAAGTGAAATCGATAACTTTCCGCATTGCATCGAACGTGCATAGTTTGGGAATCGCTGTGTGTGACATGCTGTAACATGCAAATAAAAATGAGGCGTTCGTTAAAACCAAAGCACATTCTCACACGTCACTTTGTTAGCCAGTACCTTTGTTGGTAATGGGCATTTTGAGCGGTATGCTAATGATTCCCACGAGGTCCTCGGTAGGCACCAGAGAGCGCAGGATAGCACGAATGCGCAGAGCTTCGCCTTTCCCTTTGTTGATGAGCTTTAGGCGGGAAAAGCAAGTAAATCAGAGGAAAATACAACAAAACAATTTCAAGAAATGCAACCTGTGACACTTTCTAAGACACTTACATGCATCTCAGGCGCACAGCGTCCTAACAGGTCGATGAGAGCAGAGTAGAACGACATGATGGCATTGCCCATGTGGACCACCTCCTCTTCATCGTCACCGTCAGCAGACCTAGCAGTGGGAAAAGAGCAGAAACATTTTTAAGGGCACTGAAGCAAAGACACAAATCTGCAGGGGCTGGTTAAAGCAGTTAATCTGAAAGCTAAGGCCTGGGCATTGATTTTATAAGATTTGCTTGATTTTTATGGCTTACACATCAGAGCTAACTCCCTGGACGGAGCCTGGGAGGTCCAAAGCGGGCGTCTCAGAGATCTTAATAGCTTCTTTCATGGCAGCCAGGAGACCGTTCCCTCCCTCTCCTCTCAGAGCAGGCCCGAAACACTCCGGACGACGGATCAGCAGCTTGACCACAACGCTCGAGTTCTCCTCCACACTCTCGCCTGCAACACAAATATATATGCATACATGCAAGAATATATATATACTTGCATTTCAGCATGAGTAGACAACATCTGAGTAGACTTTGCCTTTAGCAAGTTAAGGCAGTTCTTTTAAATCTCTGCCATGTTTCTCTGCGCGTTTAAACAGACAAGCGGCACAAGAATAAACGGCAAGAACAAGTGAGAGATGAAATCAGGAAACCAGTACAGCAGACGTACCGTTCACAAAGACAGCAAACCGCAAGAAGGACAGATAGCGCTCTCCCTCAATGGGGTTCCAGCCGATGTCTGGATAACCTTTAGCCAGAAGCATTGGACAACTCTGAAGACCACAGCCAGCCAAGTAGGTGACCACCTAAAGATACATTACACATATAATGCATTCCCTCTATCGTGGTCTTAGTGTAGGTATCTCATTCTTAAGAACAAATATGCATGTATAGGTCCTCAAGTGCAACTGTCCTTCTCTCTGAATCAAGCGGGATGCACATACAATGACCTAAACTCACCTTGTCCAGGTCAGGTTCTTCCAGTGCCAGAGCCAGCCCGTTATTGTCCATCACTGAAGAAGCAGCCACATCTAGAGGAGTGGAGCCCCTCATAGCTGGCGAAGCTGCAACACAATGCACCCACACAGGCTCAGCTAGTTAGTGTCATTTTTGTTGTGTCTTACTGGATAAACAGCTACCCTGTGCCCATTTGTGCTTTTTAAAATAATGTGTAAACAGCAGGGGGTGCTATTTCCACTTTTTATAATGTAACAGGCAGATAAACTGCCTTAGTTTTAGGGTTTTACCAGTTTGCACTGAATAATTCAGTCATATTTGGACTTGCAGAGTTTATGGGGAGGATTTTACATAGTACTGGGCATTATTTATATTACAGCTTGCCAAAAAGTCAGGAATGGCACAACACTGGGATCGAACCAGAGGATTTTACACAAATGTGTAAAGCAACTCTTAGCAATACAACTGTGCTAAACATGGCTGTACCCACCTAGGCCCACACTGCTGTTCTCCAGGAGGTAACTGAGGTGGTCAAACATGGCTTTCTGGTTCTGACGGCTGATCCGGCAGAAGTAGCACAGGAAGCGACAACAGCTGGCCACCATCTTGGGAAAGGCAATTTCCTGCAGGGTAGGACAAAAGGTAGCCTAAGCGGCTCAAATATCTTCACTTGGATATTAATAAGAGTAAACTGCATGTTTGAAAACGTTTGAAATGACCCGCAGGCAGCAGTCACGCTTTTATGCGTGGACTTGACTACTTTTATTCCTAAGAAAGTGTCCCTGAGAAAGCAGCTGATAATAAGTGGTTTTAGAGAAACTGTTGCTTCACTCTGGGGAACTGAGTTTACAGTAATGACTTCCTTTATGCTTGTTACTCTAAATTCCCCCCCGTATTTCTCAGTTTCTAATTCATGCATAAAAGGCCTGACATCGTCACACGCTGCCAGCAAGCCAGCCAGATTCAGTCTGCCCTTCTGCGTTGTCAGGACCACGTCCTCATTAATGCGAAACTGCTCTGCGGCCACGCTTTAAATGCAAATGAAAGCATGCAAGACTGGATTAAAAGAGTTGCTACTGAGATGGCTCCACGGACTCCGTGTGGGTGAGTGTGGAGGCAGAAGATGTTAAACCTGGGACTTGTCTCCTCCGAGTACATTGACCATGACTTCCATGACAGTCTCATGCATGCCCAGTATTCTCATAAGGTTCGGGTGCTGGTAGAAGACCTTGTTGTTCATGATGTCACTAAAAAGCACATGAAAAGATGAAAACTTTTAATATTTAGGTGTTTGCTGAAAAAGAAAAAAAAATTCTATCCAAATCTAAAAGGAGAATTTTGTTTAAAAAAAAGTCGAATGACCTACCCCAGTCCATCGATCATGAGCTTTTCCTCCTCCTTTCCCATTCGAACTGACAGCAGAGATCTGATCTGACCCAAGGAGGCCAAGAGGTTGATGGTGTCCTGGACGGAGGCAGCGCTGATGGTGTACGTCTTCCTCATGGCCCGAAGGAGCTCTCCGACGCTGTCGTACTGCCTCCTCAGCAGGCTGAACATTTTGCGAACAAGTTCAGGGTCCTGGATGTGACACTCCTGGGACCAGCTGACCATGGTCTGAGAGATAAGCTCCTTCAGATTGGCTGGAAATAAACATGAGCAAAAATGAATCCATTTCCTCTTTGTTAAACAAGAGCAACTGCCTCATTTTAAACAGTAAAGCAGAGAAAGGCTGGCCTTGGCAGAGAAGTGCTCACTGTATCGTTTTGAAATCCTTGAGAGGAGCATTGACTTTGACCCTCTTCCCATCTCCCCACAAATCCTGACACAAAGCTCCATTAACCTGCCGACGTGACGGCACTCTTTCTTATTCACAACTGATGCTTGAATATTGAATAAAAGAACTCGCTCCATTTTGCAAACGAGACCTTAAGAACAGAAAGAAGAAAGAAAAAAGACAGCAACATCAAAGTCTTCGTGTGGCCTTAAAAAAAAAAACCCAACTGCATGTTTGAGTCACGTGAACGAATCTTTGAAAAAAATTAATTTATTCCAAAGCCACATTTTCAGTGGGGCAGAAAGATCCGCTGTTATGTAAAGAATAAAGAAGGAAACAGGATATGATATTAATAGTTCTGTCTTTGCGGTTAAAAGGAAACATTTGTTTGGACAGCTCATGTGTGGGTTACCCTTAAGGCTTCATTAAAACTGGATCAATAGTGTGTGTGGGTGAGGGTTTGGGTTTTTTTTTTTCTTGGGTTATGAATACACAAAGGATGAAAAGCAAACATCAATTAAACAATCCAGTACTATAAAAGATGACGTCATTAACGCACACCTGATTTCCTTAACAGTACTGCAATTAGGTGACTGCGTTTTTAAGACCGCGTGTCTGTTTGGTTGATTGGATCTGTCGGTTTTCGAAACCAGCAGACTGTCAGTCAGTGCACGGGCGTGCGTCTGGGGTTTGTTGTGAGATGGGCGACAAGCCAGCAGATCGGCACCGGTAACAGATCCGGCTGCCGAGAGCTGCGTGGGCGTCAGAAAAGGGGCAGATGCACAAGCTCGAGATTAAGAAGCCACATTTTTTTCCCTCTCTCAGCAAGCACCTGACTCGCACTCGGTCACACTGTCAAACACATTCCCTCCTCAGTCACTGCCTGTTTTGCTGTTAAATATACCGCTCTCCCATCTTCTCCCCAGTAAAGAAAGCTGGACAATCCCGAGTCACAGTGATGGAAAAACACACACACACACATAGATCTCCTCATTAAATGCTCCTACTGGATCAACTAAACCAAACAGCTTCTGTGCTCCTTTTACTTCATTCTTATGAAAAAATGGCCGAGACGGTGGGGCCATCTGTATCTTCAGGGACTCAAGGAGAGAAAGAGAGATGACGTGGTGAAGAGGAGTTACAGCCTGAATCGCAGCCCCAAATTTATTAGGTGTCCTACTATCTCCCTGGAGCCTAAACCTACTTTAAAAAAAATACACCAACAAATTACAAACAGTAAACACTAAAGCATATATCTAGTTCTGAACATTATCTACAATCCTGGACATATAATATACACAATCAGCCACACACCCCACTTAGAGGGGAGCTGAATAAAATGTATTGTTTCTTTGCAATGCGACGCTCTGCTGGGATTCGTGTGAATATTACTTTGAAACGTATCAGTCATCTATAGATTGTTTCAAAAACATCACATAACCAATCCATGCTCTTTCTAATCCCCAGTGGATATCTCAAAATAGCCCGAGAGGTGCCGTGGAAATGCCGCTGATCAGCTGGAAAGTCGTTGTTAGCCACACGAAGACGGATGAGGACAACAGTCAGTTGGTCCACGCTAGAATCAGTCAGCAACGACATGCACTCTACTGAAATCTGCATCAGTAGATCGAGCCTTTTTTTGTTGTGCCATTTAAATATCCTAACATCTAGTAAACAGATGTGTCCTCTGCAGTTCTTATACTTTGATTTTTTTTTAAATATGTGCAGAATTTAGGATTTATTAGCATAAACTAAGTAAAAGATGGATACAGCAGTCTGTATGGTATGCCATACCATACCATACCATACCATACCATACCATACCATACCATGAGCTCTATCCTATTTGTAGAATCTGTGACTTGTCTGCGGGACTTTGATCATGAGTAATGAGATGAGATGAGATATACTTTATTAATCCTGAAGGAAATTATGGTAACCTTAAATCACTGTTTCAAGACATTTTGAATACAGGATGAGTATTTGGGCAGGTCACAGTATGATCACCATTAGAGAGTTAAAGCAGGGATGCTTTAGGGCTGGCCTAAATGTGGACCTGCTTTCAGCGGCACCGACTCTAAAAAGAACTTGCCCGGTTAAATAAGAACTTGCAGTCATTCACTCTACTGGCGGTCCCTGATCCCGAGCGGCACTTGAGAGAGGCGATTAGATACGTCTTGCAGTTGCACTCTTGTGGCACACCTATTATTTGGACCTGCGATTGAAATGTTTGTGTTGCTACTTGTGGCCTCGATCTCATGCAGTCTGCACGTGTCTCTGAGTTTATTTAGGTTAAGCACTGAGTTTTATCGCCGACGATTTTTGATTTTTCTTTTTTTCCCCCCCCCTTTCGTTTCTCCGCTCTCATCTCCCGGAGCGGCTGACATAGGATGCTCTTCATTCTGAAGCCTCTCTGCTCCACCAGGCTGCATATTTCCATAATGAAATTGAAAGGAAATTGAAATGGAAATGACTGCTACCCAGTGAATCAGTCCACGTGGCAGCGACAGACAAACAGAGGCAAGACTGAGGATGCTAGAAGTGCAATACGGAAACATCTCCTGGTAATTCTGCCCTCTCTTTTGTGCACAGAGAGAGAGAGCGAGAGAGAGAGAGAGAGAGGTTGTACAGAAAGAGGTGAACAAGGCCACGAATGAGCAAAATGTAGCAGGGACTAAATGTACAAGGTGGGAGCTCAGAACTTGTGCTTTTATGGGAAAACAACAACAACAAACCAAACCGATTCCACGACACCTTTTACTCAAGGACGCCTTTTTTTCTTGGTTTTTTGGACAGTTTGACTATGAAGTAACACCTCCGAAGACTAAACTGTTTCCACTTTACTTGTGATTCAGTATGTTTCTGCAGTAAAATTGCTCAAATTTGTTTCCCCCTGGACACTAATTATCTTTTAATCCACATCATTATAAGTTTTTAGCCAGGTTCAGGTGTAACGATACTACGGTGGCCCTGAAGTGCAAACCACAAAAACAAATCACAAAACGCACAACAAATCGAGAAGCGCAAAAACAAATTCACTTAACGCAAAAACAAATTGAAAAGCGCAAAAACAAATTCACTAAACGCAAAAACAAATTGAAAAGCGCAAAAACAAATTGAAAAGCGCAAAAACAAATTGAAAAGCGCAAAAATAAATTGAAAAGCGCAAAAACAAATTCACTTAACGCAAAAACAAATCACAAAACGCACAACAAATTGAAAAGCGCAAAAACAAATTCACTTAACGCAAAAACAAATTGAAAAGCGCAAAAACAAATTCACTAAACGCAAAAACAAATTGAAAAGCGCAAAAACAAATTGAAAAACGCAAAAACAAATTGAAAAGCACAAAAACAAATTGAAAAGCGCAAAAACAAATCACTTAACGCAAAACAAATTGAAAAGCGCAAAAACAAATTCACTAAACGCAAAAACAAATTGAAAAGTGCAAAAACAAATCAAAAACGCAAAACAAATTGAAAAGCGCAAAAACAAATTGAAAAGCGCAAAAACAAATCACTTAACGCAAAAACAAATTGAAAAACACAAAAACAAATTGAAAAGCGCAAAAACAAATTCACTAAACGCAAAAACAAATCACAAAACGCACAACAAATTGAAAAGCGCAAAAACAAATTGAAAAGCGCAACAACAAAAACCAAACCGGAAGAGGTAGGTACCAATGCTGCAACAACAGGCATCACTGATTGGATGATGGATCCGGTAGCCTTTTGAACCGGAAGTTGTTCTGCCGAACGCATTTTTACAAACATGAACGTTACGAGTGATCCACACGTTGCTTCCGCTATTCGGGAATATTTT
>VUQR01016578.1:0-13173 GCA_015108515.1 Hemichromis elongatus
CTGTCGCCAAGTATTTAATCATAGGGGGTTGCCTAATTGCTCCAGCTTTCTCCCCATTATTTTAGGGTCTTTACCTTACACTGTTAGGCATCTTGAATAGACTGCTGTTGTGGCTTGGGACTATATAAATCAAACTGAATTGAATCAAACCCAGTTTTCATAAATAATTACTAAAAACCTAGACATTATTGTATTTGAAACCAATTTTTCAGAGGCTTCACAATCAAACTGCTGCAATCACAGTGACTCCATAACAGTCTTCAGTAACATTTCCTACTTTTAGCACAATAACTGAACCATTACACAAATTAAACTTCACCTCTCTGGGTCAAGAACTGCCAGAAGTGTGCATGATATACTCATGATATACTCACGTCTCGCTTAAGCACCATTACAATAAGCTCATATTGCCCGCTGCTGGATGAGGGATACTTCAAAGACAGCGCATTTCCTCATTTCAACCAACAAACACAACTTCGGCTTTGAGGATATAAGATCAACAGAAGTTTTGGCATGTTTGCTGCAGAAATTGATGGAATAATCAGCCGTCGAAAACAGGCCAGTGTGTGAAATGGACAATATCATCTAAAACGTCACATCCCCTAGTTAGCCTCGCCATGCTTTATTCCCAGAGGAAATCCAGCCGGTGAAGCATTTACCTGTGGAAAAGACTACGTTCTTGGACACCAGCTTGTAATCAACAATGGAGAATTGAGGCAGCTCGATCCGTGTCACCCCCGTCACAGCCGACTCGCCTCCCTTCCAGTAGAACTCGATGTCATCTGTGGTGTAGCCATCTGTAGAAGAAGACGCACACAGACACACACACGTGCACACCAAGGTGTAACCATCTGTCTAACCATCACTGGAGACCAAGATATGCAGTGTTGCTGATCATCCAACTGGGCTGTCATTTGGGAAGGAAATAAAAAAAACACTTTTGAAGTTGTTTCCAAGTACCAGGCGCTTTTCTGGAGGCACGTCATTTAATAGCTTTACTTGGGGTTTGGAAAATGTCAGAAGAATTATAAAATTGACATTACCGCTGCCATTAGTAGATGTTGCTTTATTATTTTTTGGGGGGAAGGATACCGAAAAATATAAATACAAGCATCTACAATGTGCTTTGTTCTTACTCTAGCTGAGACATTGGCTCTAACTAGCCTTAAACTCTATGTGTTCCTGATAAGCCTAATCCTATCCTGCTGTATTGTTGGCATGCCAGGTGTAAATCAGTGCCCAATCAGAAGGCTAAAATGAAATCAAGCGGTGCCCTGAGGATGTCTGTAAAGGACAAATAGTGACATTCACTGCTGCTAAGTGAAATAGCATTAAGATGCTAGGGAGTTCAAACTTAAAGCTGCTCTAATCGATATTTTTTTATAACTATAACATGTGTAATGCCATCCCAGTCATTTGTAATAACACACGCTATAGAGAGATGGGATGCCCTGTCTGTCATCAGCTCTTTGGTGTCTTTCAGTTAAGCTGTCCAAGGTGTGCCCAACTTTTCAACCTATGACAGCTGGAATAGGTTCTGGCACGTGGACCCTGAAATTAATAAGTAAACTGATTCTTAACAAAATATATCCAACTGGCCAATCACATGACAGCAACTCAACATATTTAGACATGTAGACATAGTCAAGACAACCTGCTATATTCTGAGCCTCAGAATGAAGAAGAAAGATGATTTTAAGTGACTTTGAATGTGGCATTGTTGGTGGTGTCTCACCAGCGGATCTCCGTATTTCAGACACTGCTGAGATTTTCCTACACAATGATGAATGATGCAAAAAACAGAAAACATCCACTGAGGGCTAAGTGTTTTGTACTTTCATGTCAATACGGACCAACATGGAGTGTTTCCAGCACTTTGCTAAATTCAGGTCTGAATAGGTGTACCTATTAAATAGGCCAATGGGTGTGTGTCCCAAGAGCTAAAAATAGATTGAATCCTAGATTTACATTGATTAGGTGACCAATAAATGAATGTTTACCATATACTTACTGCAGTATGGTATATACTATACTGCATCCAGAACAATAATGTGTTATTCTGCATAATTGACGCAAATTATGTGGACGTAGTCCAGTATTATATTTGCTACAGTAGAACCAGCGAGCAACTAGAGAAAAAAGTATGACAGCGGGTAAAATCTTGCACAGACTCCTTTGTTTTGAGGTTTTTTTTAATGGTCTCCAAAAGTAATTGTTATGTTGTCATCGGTGTTACTTCATAACATCCCCCAGGTTACTGATGAATTACTGAGGAGTTTTATTTCTGTTAAAAGATTTACATCTCAGCATGTCAAATAGATGAAAATCCCATATATAGAGGTAGAGTTGAACCTGAAACTAACCCTACCCTAAGTAGCACACGGCAACCTAGTGGATCTTTACGAGGTTAAAAAAGTGCAAACATTTGCAGAAAAAGGCATAAGTTCTAAATAAATACCTGCACTAGAACCTTTATGAAGTCTTTATAGAAGTGTAATATTGAATGAAATTAGCTAATCATTTGTCATAGTCATATATATTACCCTCATCCATCTGGTGCAGATTTAAAAGAGAGGCTACAGAACACAGAAGAGAAACACACAACCACCGCTGTACCTCAGGTTGTGCATTCTTTCATGCATCTGTAACATTTCACACATGAGACACTCAGCCTGTGCACCGCTGTTGATCTGTCAAGCCACAAGGCATTAAGCCGCTCTACTCACAGCTCTCTATCTCCAGAGTGCAGTTCTGTTCATCCAGAGGATACCTCCTGAGATCCATCATACATGCTGCTGTTGTAGTTATCCTGAAAAAGAAGACATGGGGGGGAAAGGGTATATTTTAGATAACACATGTGATTTACTAAAATTGTTTTAAAAGACAGCTCTGAAGGAGAGTGAAGATGTACGGGATTTGAGGGGATTTAAAAATAGCAATGCAGGTAAGCAGTTACCTAACAGAATACGAGACTGGGGAATACAATTAGATTACAGCATTAAGGTGACAGCACTTGTCTTCACCTGTCATCTTTAAAGGAAACCAAATGTCCATTTGCCTTTTAAACCTGTACCTCAGCTTGTTTCATATTGCTGCAGACTTTTGGCATTGTCATCTTAAAATAAGATTATAGCACCTCCTCCTAGTAAAAATGCTGACTGTCTGACTGTATACCTAATTAGACTATGGATCATACACAGACAAGCAACGGTCATGTTTGCATTTGAAACATTCCGTGCTCCCCTTTCACCCAAACTGGCTGCCCTCCATCCTGTGATCAAGTAAAAATTTGTAAAAATAAAACTCAAATTAAGGAAATGCATTCTGGCATTGAGTTCAGTCCCTGTTCAACTGAACTGGGTCATGAGGAGGTATCTGTGCCTTTTGTTTATCAGATGTGTGAGCTCAAACGACTGATAATCAGACAGTTAAAAAAAGCAGCAAAGTGAAATGCAAATTCAAAATGATTTAGGCTAAGTCTGGCCTGATTAAAAGCTGGCTGCTTGGCAGTTAGCCACTGGATGTATTCACTGAGCAAAGACTGAGATAAGGCTTCATTATGTGATATTATTATGCAGCAATAATTACAGCAACATAATAAGAAGTCTTCAACAGACATACAGTAAGCATTACCAGACATATTATAGATAATATAGACTTTTTAACTTGAATTTACAGTACAGGACACATATTATCAATATCATTGAAGCTTCTCTGCTACCTTATCTCTTCATTTAATTATGGTAACTACTTACACTGTATTGATTAGCAGTTAAAAAATTAGTTGATTTACATTAAATTAAATTAATCATTGAAGTAAAAATTTTTTAAATTAGAGTATACTGAAAATCCATGGATTTGGAGCCATTGCAGTTGAAGGTGTTTAATCAAAACAAAACAAAAAAATCACATGAATAAATGATGATATCTAAAAGGAATAAATTGGAATATAAATTACATCCTCAAAATCCAACTCATTATCAGAAAATGTCACCTGATAAATTACACCTTTCATCAATATGTAAAAGCAGCTCTGCGATTGAAAGTATTGTATTTGGTTGCAGGTTAGTTTTAATCTTTTTTGTTTTGTTTTTATCATGCCACTCTGTCTTACGAAAGCCAGATGAGAAACAAATATCGCACACTGCTAGTTAGCACCTGCTAGCTAATGTAACCATGTGGCAAGAAGGTCATTCTGAAACAACCAAATGTTTGTGGTAGGCCTTTTTACTTATTTATTATTCATTACCGCATTTTATCAAAAACACAAAATGGTCTATTTTTATTTAGAATATAGCTAGATAGCTAGCTAGGTAGTTAGCTAGCTAGCTCATCTGAGATGTGGGCTTGTATTACAAAAAAGATGGTCCAATTGCTGATTTGACCAAATGTTCAAAAGATTTAAAGCTTCTGCAGTATAATGTGAACTGTCACAAGAAATCAATTGCTTCAGCTGGACAATTAACACATGCAGCTAAGTTCAGCCAACAGAGACTCACTGCACTATTTAACCACATCAAAAATGCATGTAGGTACAGGAGAAGTCATGCAAACTATAAGACATTGGTATAGTGTTTGCAGACATTTACCAGATGGCAATAACAAAAACGGTCCTATTAAAGTCTTAAGGAATATGACAAAAGGGAAAATGGCCTTTGTGTTGACCTAGAGAATAAAAAATTAAATCTGTATTTAAATCTCGATCAAACTGTGTTTCAAACAGGAGGACTATCCCTGGTATGCTGAGTGTGCAGTATCATGGTCAGACCTGCCCCTGTTGTCACATCTGGAATTTTTTAACCAAGACAACAACAGAACGCTCATGTCAAGGTTTCAGAATGATACTTCAGAAACCAGTTTATAACTCACATGGTATAGCTAGGTCAATCTTAAATGCCATCTATTTGAGTAACAAGCAATGTTAGGCTAACAGTACTCTTGTTTCCTCAAGTAGTCTGTATTCAATACAAATTCATTTTACTACTACAGTATCCCAAAGAGGTTAGTAAGGAAGCTAACATTAACTTGTTGATGAGATCTTATGAAAAGTTAATAACTCTTTGACCATATCATGTGTCAGAGTTAATAGGATCCTGTGGAGCTATAACCCAAAAATGTACAGTTCAGACAGTTTTATCATGTTTTGACAAAACAGTTCCATTTTTAGATTTTTAATAAGTTTTGATTGTAGAACCATACTCTTCTGTATTCTGTATCTGGGGCACCACAAGCTACTATCAGGACGACTGAGTGTGCAATTTATTTTAAACGACAGACAGAGGCACATTTTTCACCTTTCATTTAATCTTTCCCGCTTTATTTTGAACCATACTTTGCAGCTATTTGTGTGCATGGAATTGTGTGTGTTGGCATGAATGTGCGACCATATGGTTGATTATGTGTACGTATGTTTGAACATACAACAACTTATCTTTAACATGTGGCTTTTAACTTTAACGCAATTTGTAACCGTGTGTTTAAAAAAAAAAAAAAAAAAAAAGCTATATGAATATATAAACTATTTGAAATTTGTTATTGTTTTTTTAATGATGATTATTTCAGGCATGCATCTTATAAGGAAGCAGCTGCCTGAGAGTAGTCATTAAATTTATTTATTTATTTATTTTCAAGTTGTACATATTTTGGATACTAAAATAAATGTGAGCTTTTTTGTCATAGAGGACCATCTGGCTAATGCCCCTAATGTACCCTCAGTTAAATTACAGACATTTACAAAAATGACTAATAAAAATAATATAAAATAAATGGCATTTTGGCAAAATGCAACTTACAATGTAAATATAAACTGCTTTAAGAGCTTAAAATGGTATTTTTTCTGCTTTCCCTAATAAACAGCAAACACACAAATACAGAGTGGCTGCCCTGATACCATGATAACAATCTTCCTTCAACATATCACTCAGCTCTACCTGGCATTCATTTAGGTTTACAGCTGATATCACAAACACCACGTCACACGTCTCCCTCTCCTTTTGATCTCTTAAAGCACTGAGAGGTCTATAAGTAGTCCACAGGGCTAAATGCTATGAACTCCACTTGCATAATCAAGCATGGCTGCTTGACTATAAAGTATGAACACTGACACATGCAAATGCAAGTGTGTAAGTGCACATCCAAATACACACACACACACACACACACTTTTTTGCTTTGCTCTCATAATTCAAAGCTTGCATCCATAATAATAGGTCACACTAGCTCTTCTGAACCTGCTTGTCGAAAAGATCAATGGAAATTCAAAACAAGGGCTTTATGAAACAAACATCAAACAATAGCTGAAGGCTGAACTTAGCATTGTGGATCATGTCTAACCTGTCCACACTTCTTGCCGTTGATGAATTCTAACTGCAACCCTCTTTAAAAATAAAATAATAACAATGCTAACACTGACATGCCCTCCAGCATGACACAAAATCCTCTGAGCTGCTGCAGGACTGTGCCAAAACAAGGCTTTGAACACAAAGAATTTACTTGGCGCTGAGAAACATTAGGGAACATTTTTGACCCTGATCATCATTTTGTTGCCTTTTTTGTGATAAGTGTTGTTTGTTTGCAGGGTCCAGAAATTCTCCAGAACAGCTTCACGGTCACTGTTGACTTTGTTAGTTTGATTTTGATTCAGTTTACTTCCTGTTTTACTTTGAAGGTTAGAGCCCCATGTGATTTCTATTGTTCTTTTCCTTGTTAGGGTCTGATTACGTTCACCTTTTCCTTATTACCCTTCTCTTCCCTTGTCAGGCTTCATTCTCTTCTCTTTCTTGTTCTCAGCTCTTCTCTATTTTTGGAATTGGGATTTTTTTTGGGATTCATTTTATTTATCTAAATATAGAGAGTCATTTTAAGGACAATTATTTTGAAGGATAAGGTTGCTGTCACTCTGTATTTTCCTCTATTTTTCAGCAATGAAATAAAATGACCAAAATCAACAATGCTTCAGACTGTGTTGTATTACGCTTAGACTGCTTAACTTTGTCTCTGAAATTCTAAGCTCTACTTTGATGAAAGTACGTGTCACAAAAGATTAGTAGCATTTGTAAATTTAAAACATAAAAAGCTCAATAATCTCCTTAAACTCTAAAATAGTAGTATTTGCCAGGGACTATTTTTAAGTGGAGGATTAATACACACTTGGTGCTTGCAAGTGTTTACTGCAGCATGATGGCGTATGTGGGATTTGAAATAAACTGCAGTGCCCATTTATGGCAATCAAGGCAGTCGTCATGCAGTGCAACAGCGTGGTTCTCCGATATGTTTTCAATTGTTTGGGGCCTTAACGACACTTAATAGCACAGAGGATTAAGCTATATGAAACTTTGGCTATACAGCAAGCCAAATGGGATCAAGTTATTGTAGGGTTGGTCTTTGCATTCGCCATGGATGTGATAACAATAGGAAAATTACACTGTTGTTAGAGGTGTTGATAAAATTAACAACAGGGCAACCAAAGGGGCAACAATGAGACAACCCAGAACTCAGGAATGGTTTTACAGCTACTGACATTTTTTCCCTCCTCACCTCTTCTGATTTTTTTCACTAGTTTTGCATTTAGCTAGGGCCAGTCTCGCTGCTGGTAGCATGAGGCGATACCTGGAACCTACAGAGTTTGATCAGGTAGTCCAACTCCTGGAGGATGGCACATTAATACATGTCATTGTCATAAGATTTACTATGTCTCACAGCACAGTCTCAGAAGGGGACTGGAGATTCTAAAAGACTCTGGAGCTGGACAAGGCTGTAGAAGGTCCTTAAACCATCAGCTGGACTGGTATCTGCTCCTTTGTCCAATGAGGAACAGGATGAGCAGTACCAGAACCCTACAAAATTACCTCCAGCCAGACACTGGTGTAAATGTCTTTGACTAAACAATCAGAAATAGACTAAACAATCAGAAATAGACAATCAGAAATAGTGGGCCTTATGCTCACTGCCTGGCACCGTGGAGCCAGATTGGCATTTGCCATAGAGTAGCATCATTGGCAGATTCTGGCCACTGGAGCCCTGTGCTTGTCACCAATAAGAGTTCAGTTTCCCTCTGAACACCAGTTTGGTGGTGGGTTTATGCCACGACACCCTGACTGCCATTAGAGATGAAATCCTTGGACGAATTGTCAGACCCTACACTGGTGCAGTGGGTCCTGGGTTACTGTGGATGCACAACAATGTCCGGTCTCATGTGGCGAGGGTAGGCAGGGACTCAAAGAAACCACTGACCGGCTCTCATGCTCATCTGACCTAAATTCAATGGAACACCTCTGACATTATGTTTTGGTCCATCCAACACTGCAAGGTTGCATCTCAGATTGTTTAGGGAATCAGTGATGCCCTGGTCCAGATCTGGTTGGAGATCACCAAGACACCATCCATTGTCTTATTAGAAACATGCTCAACATTGTCAGGTACACATACAAGCATGCAGGTCCATACAAACTACTGAGAACCATTTTGAGTTGAAACAATGAAATTTTGGCAAAATGAACCACCAGTTTTTTGTAGTTGCAATGAAGTTGCTGTCTATTTTTACTCTAGTGTGACTCATGAAGAAAAGACCTGTGAAGATAATGCAGTGACAAGCAGAACACACCTGAGTCCATAGAGGACAGTTCCATCCGGATGCAGGCGGATCATGCGGTTTTTGACTGTGACTCCATGGACAAAAGACTTCTTGTCATTGAGAAAGTAGGTGTCGGGGACCCAGAGCTGATCAGCAACCCTGTTGTCAAGTGTCAGGTTCAGAGGGATTCCTATATAGGCCAGGCGCTTGTCCCTCCAATACTGCTGGAAATACATAGTCAATGTGTAGTCCTGCGGATAGAAAAAGAAAAACACAATAAAAAGTGGGTGCACCTGAAAAATAATTAATTTTTTATTGTTACATTTTATACAGGCAATCACTTCAGCTTTTCTTTCACAGGCCACAGCAGACATTAAAAATCAACACTCACAGCTTTTGAAGGTGTGTGGGCCAACTGGTTCACACACACACTGTAGCTAAATTCTCTCAAGTGGCTTTGCCCTATCTTTTGCAGTACAGTAACCAACACAGTAATGTGCCATTGTACAACAGTGTGTGGGAAGGCTGACTCATGTAGCCACAGCTTTATTGAAAAAAATTATGAAAGAAAATTTCACCTGATCTTCAACTAATTTTTCTCCCGCTGTTGAGCAGTCCTCATATGGGCACAGTGATTCACAATACCTCCGAGTTGACCTATAACAACAGCCCAGGAGCTTTTTAAACATACGTTGCCTTTCATTAAATTCAAATGGGGTGACACTTAGGCTGTTAAAATACAATGAATCATTGTCAGCTCTGTTCCGGTGCCTGTTTTTCTCTCAACGTACTTTAGTTGAATGCGGATCTTCTGTTATTCCTGCTCCATAGGCGAAGGAAATGGAAACACATGCTTTAAGTAACACAAATAATCATCGACCTCTAATGATTATTTGTTAGTCTAATAGCTATTTTGCAATTACCCAAGTGCAATGAAAATCAAAAGGACTTGGGCTCTAGGGCTGCACTACAGTATGCAAAGTTTATGAAGTTCTTTTACGTTCCTTTAACTACATTAACAGATCAGGTTTGCTGTTAAAATATATCACGTACACTATCTTACAAATAAGATGAATTTATAATGCAACTCACACTATACGACCCGATGCTCTGATGTGACCTGAGTGCTTACACTGTGCGTCCATAAGATGAAGTTTATAATACAACTCACACAAACACACACCAACACCATCAACTTAGCAATGTCCATCCAACTCTTTTCACGGTTGTTGTGGTCGAGGCCACATCGAAAAGCTCGGATTAGTTCTTCAAGTTGTTTCTCCATCGCTTGTGTCAAGATCACATGCTGCACTGCCGTGCTCCTCCGTCTTTTCACTTTCATTTCTGTGTTTGTGCGTGCGCAGTGTGAGGTGTTGCGTGGACACCCTCACGAGGGGCGACAGGATTTCAAACAGGTTTGATTTTCTTGCGACCATACGATTGATGATCATGAGCTGGTCATGAGGTGTTAATCACTTCTCATTACCCCATGTATACTACATGATGCACGACACACAATTAAGGCGACTCGGGCTGATCCCCAAAACAGTCGCACAACTGAAACAGTGTTGCCAACTTAACGACTTTGTCGCTATATTTAGCAAGTTTTCAGACCCCCTTAGCGACTTTTTTTCTAAAAAGCGACTAACGACAAATCTGGCGACTTTTTCTGGAGACTTATTCATGACGACTTTTTGACGTGAAAGCACACCTATGTGTCCAAACTGCAAATGAATCATGCATGAGTGAAGCCGCTGCTCCCGCACTGACTGTAATGCAGTCAGTTCTTCTTTTACTGTTATGTTGCTTTGTGTATCAGAAGGTTAGAATCTAGGTTACAATTACATTAGCATGACCAATTATGCAAATTAGGTGATGACGTCATTTGGCGACTTCTAGCGACTTTTAGGACAGCCAATAGCGATTTTCCTGACTGAATAGTTGGCAACACTGGACTGAAAAATCAGCTCAAAATAGGCCAAAAATTGCACAGTGTATGCCCAGCTTAACTACAGACTAGTTTTTAACAACTGGAATAAGCTCTATTTTATGCTATTTTATATTTTAAGTAGAAAATATCAGCATGCCAGTACACAAATTTGGTGAACCAAGTTCCCAGCATTTATAGCACTGTCAAGACTAATGTGCTAGCATGCTGTCGTTTTCCGCTAACTAGCCAACACTGCAAGATAAGCTAGCTACGGACAGCCTTTCTCTGGATGAATGCTGGGCAATTATTTTTTTAATCACTGTCAGAATTAGCCTATGATTATTTTCAGAAAAAAAAGTCATATAAAATAAATTAAAGGTAAGTGCATGTTCAATAAATACACATTATTTCTTAAGTTTATGAGTAATGATGTTAAAAAACTGTTCACTGTTCTCTAGAAAAAAAAGCTGCAAACTCAAACGAAATCTCACTCTGTGACTAAGATTTGCAGCATTTGCATATACTGAAGTGTTTATGTAATAGTAGTACTTGTGTCTTTCAGTATAAACCTCACCATCTGGCACACAAGTCAAACAATTACTGGCAAGAAGTACTTAAAGCCCAGCCATGAATATACTCATAGGCCTGCGAAAATCCAACATTTAAATACTGTTGTGTAAGTAAATATTTTCGTTTTGCTCTGATTCCAGGGATATTTGACCAGTGCAGAAGCAGCAGTGACGATAGAGGACAGAGCCCCTCCCTCCTTCCCTCCACATCACATAATCCACTTACCCAAGCTAACGGTCCCTCTCCTCTATTTCTGTTTTCTCTCCGTGTTTCTGCAACTCTCCCCCCTTTCTCTCTATCTCTCTCTCACTCTTTCTTTCTCGGGGCAATGCCATGATCTTCCCTCTCTACCCGCTGTGACGTTGTAATGAAACCAGCCAGCACCAAGCTGGCACTGGTAGAGGCACACATGTCCGTGTGGTGCTGCAGTTTTCAGGTTTGCCGAATGGCAACGACAAGAAAAAAACAAACAAAAAAAACACACGATTATAACCGTCCAGTGTGATGAGCACAGCTTTCCAAAATGTTCATGTGTGACAGAACTGTTACATAACCCAAGTAGTTGTTTGTCTCTTTGCAAGCGCCTGAAACACTGTGTTACTAATGCATACAAAATGTTCGAGTTTTGCATTTTCATGAGGGGGGGGGGGGAATCATACATTTATGCAAATTGAGGCGACTGACTTTGTGTTAAATGATTGCTCTCTTTTTACTTGCTCTTCACAGTCAGTAAATACACGTTTCCAGGTTTGGTTAGAACACAGAGATGTAAAAGTGAAGGGCTTAGTCAGCACAGGATACAGATTGGGCCCACAGCATGACAAGGAAAGCTCGATGGCTCTGAGCCATAAATGTATAGTGGTGGAACCAATGCCTCTTTGGTAGCCTCTCCTCTCAATATTGGCACATTATGGTTTTTAGAAATTATGCGGCGTATTCAGGTAGCAATTGCTTTTTGCGGTATTACCACCTTTAAACAAGCCCTCGCCAAGCACAGGATTCTGTGTTTCTGATTAACGTAAGGTGTTCAAATCTTTAAAATATTACTGTAACAAAAATGGGAACAGATCTGAGAACAGCTTTATTTATTTATCATTCAAAAATAGCGTTAAAAAAGAGTTCATCTTTGTGCATGTTTAGCGCCACATTCTTTTAAGTGTCTCTGAGGGAGCTCTAGTATGCACAATTACAATTTCCCATTTGTATTCTTGGACTCTTCTAGTGTAGCTTTGCTGATTCACAGTTCAATGTAATCCTTGTTGATCTCATACTGCTCTGTGGTGAAGCCCTTCACTTTATCCTCTGTCTGAAGCAAGCTGTTTTATTTCCCCTTCTTCTCCATTAAGCTAGCTTTCTCCTGATTGGTTTAAACATAAGAACAGTGGGTCATGGGGCACCTGAGCTCACAGCCAGTGCTGTGTGCCTGAGATGACCATTTTAAGGATAGTGTTAAGTCTGCATCTCGCAGGCCTCGCTAGTACAGAGACTTTTCACCCATGAACAGAAGAAGACAAACAGCATGATCAGTTTTTACTTGCAAGTGGAAGCAGCTAGAACCGGGTCCAGGAGCCAGAGCTCCTTGCCCGCTCCCAGCCAACTCCCAAAGCCAGATCTTCTCTTGCAGCCTTTTATTCTGTGACACACAGCTTACACCAACACTCACTGTAAAACCTCCCTAACCTAAGGCACTGAGTGTGTGTGTTTGCACGTGTGTCTGCATATGTGTGTATGTCTGTGTGTGTGTGTGGTGTAGGTGTGTCTGCGTGTGTTTGTGTGTGGGTGTATGTGGTGATAACAGCATGTCTTTATCCTGTTCTTTTCTTCTTCACCCCAACCGGTCGCAGCAGATGGCCGCCCCTCCCTGAGCCTGGTTCTGCCGGAGGTTTCTTCCTGTTAAAAGGGAGTTTTTCCTTCCCATCGTCGCCAAAGTGCTTGCTCATAGGGGGTCATATGATTGTTGGGTTTTCTCTGTATGTACTATTGTACAATATAAAGCGCCTTGAGGCAACTGTTGTTGTGATCTGGCGCTATATAAATAAAATTGAATTGAATTGAATTGATAACTAAGAAACATCACTTCTCTCTCTCTCTTTAAGTTGGA
>VUQR01016581.1:4893-17809 GCA_015108515.1 Hemichromis elongatus
CTCATGTTCCCCACACAGAGTGGTTTTATAGGGAGGGACTCCCTCCTCTCTGTCCTCACACTGATCCATGCTGCTGAATTCACATCAACATCAGCTCACACACACTTTCTACCTTCACCTGCAGAGGAAATACTAATCATTCATGTTCACATCAACTGAGAGCTGCAGAGGTCATGTCTGATGTGTTGGACTAACATCCACTCCATCTGCGACACAGCTCAAAAACTTTAAAATGGCACTGGTGAGATCAGCTGCTGTGCTCAATGCTCTGACCCAACTCTTCCACTTTTTGCAGATTTTTGTTACTTCCTACTCTATCTGTCTTAATCTTGCATTGGCATCATAGAAAACACACACATTTAGTACAGTAGAGATACTCTGGTTGCTATTGATTTGCAATACACACATTTCATCATGTTTAACTCTGGCTAAGGGAGATTCTGAGAGCGAAAAAAGGATGGCCTCGAAATGAGCCAGCATCAGGATCAGGCAACTCGCTTGTGCACACCATGCACCTATGCCCAGTATCCTGCTAGCCAGTGTTCACTCCATCGAGAACAAGCTTGATGACCTCAGGGTCAGAATTAAGTTCCAGAGAGACATTCTGGAACTTAACAGCAACATCCTATGCTTCACCGAGACATGGATAAACCCAGCAATACCAGACTACGCCGTACAGCTGGCGGGGTTCTTTTGGGTTTATCACATGGACAGAACAATGGAGTTGGGGAAAAAAAGAGGTTGTGGATGGTGTTTGATGGTGAATAACAGATGACCCGACAGCTCAAACATTTCACCACTCACATGCTTTTGTCCCTGTCCCAAAGAAACAACAGCCTTCTTGCCAAAATGATTACCGTCCAGTAGCAATGACTTCAATAGTGATGAAGTGTTTTGAGAGACTGGTTAGAGACCACACTACTTCATCCCTCCACTGACCCACTTCAGTTTGCATACCGGACTAATCTTTCCAAAGACGCTGTTCCAACTCGTAGGCCGCTCGAAATGCAGCCTCAAATGCATCCTTCATTTCCCTAAATTTGAAGGATGGGTCAGGTGTATCCTTCGTGACCCAACCTATCCCAGAATTCATAGCGCAGAAGTGGGTGTGGATGGGTTTTTTTTGGAAAAAAAACTGCGGATGGCTTAAGCGGAGCGCCCGAAGAGTAAACTGTTAAAAGTAAGTAATGACTATTATGTCACTTATTTATGTGTGAATGTTTAAAAAAGAAGAACATTATAACATTACTGTTGGCACAACCTCAAATATCTGAAAATCGAGTTATTTCTTCATTTTGACATACCATATTAGCACAATTGATCTTAATTCAGACAAAAAAATTTAAAATTCGAGTAGAAAAAAGTTATATTTTTTACTTTAAAAACCACAAAATGTTTAACGAATCATTTTCATAACTTAAAATGTAAATAGAAATTGTAATTTTTTAAAAATTATGCACAAGTTTTGCAAACAACAAAGTTATATGGTACTATTTACCTAAAAATGCAGCCAAGGCCTCAGGCGTTATGGTAAATAACCATTTAAAACTATTTACAGAACAATCAGGTGTTCTGCATCAAATAAAAAGGCAAGCAAATTTTTTGTGCCACTCCAAAAAATAGTTTTTGTGCACTATAAGACAGATGAGCACACTACAGGGATAAACCTGCAGGTCAGACAGCAGGAGGTGTGTCACTGTTATTTTTCACATGGATACAACTTTAACACTGCAATCTGCCTTTGTTGGATTTTTTGGAGCAACTGTGACATTCACTAGTGTAACTCAGACACAAAACCAAACAACGACTACACTACACACTAACTATAGCCTCCAAAATGGCTAAACTTCACTAATCACGTATCAAAACTCGCTCTCTCTCTCTCTCTCTTTCGCTCGCCCGCTTTCTCTCGCTGGTGTCACTCCTAAATCTTCCCCCTCTACCTAAACAACCAAATGCCACATGTTGCCATATCATTTTGTTGATTGGTTGACATGGTATATTTTTCCACTAATAGGGAAGGGGTGTTATTTCTTTTTCTTTTTCATTTGCAAGCGGAGAGTGTTTGCTAGCGCTGTCCGCAGAAATCGCAGCGTTCCCGCTGTAAACACAGCTGTTTTATTCAGAAAAAAAACATTGCGTGTATTTTTCATCATAACTCTGGTTTTACGTGGCCTATTAACACGATTTAAAAGCTGGTCTATAGTTTGAAGTCTGCACTTTCGAACCAAGTTTAAATGATTCTAGGTCGCTGCGTCTTGTTGCTGTGTTGTCTTAAAGTGGTCATGTGATTTTGACGCGCAAGCGCGTCCCACGACCCCAGGGGGTTAAGTAAAAATCAAACGTCTAAAAAATTAAACAGCTTTAATATGTTCTTCCTTTTAAACAACAATGAACTGTGTTTCACTACCAATACAAAATAGGAAATGCACTCATTGGCCGCTTTATTTAGTATACTTTCCTAATATCAGGTTGGATGTCCTTTTGCATTTAGATACTGTTTACTTCATCGAGATTCAACAGACTTGTTATCTGCTCATTCAGATTTCCCATACCACCAAATCCCAAGGTGCTTTATTGGTCCGGTGACCATGGGAGCCACTTCATTGAACTTACAGTCATTTTGATGAGTCTAAGATGATTTGAGCTTAGCGACATGGCTCGAAGGAGCTATCAGAAGATGATACTGTGGTTACAAAGGGATGAAGATAGCTAAAGTCAATGGTCAGACTTTGGTGTTTGAATGATAAACCTAAGAAGCCCAAAATGTGCCAATAAAATATCCCCTTCATCACCAGCAGCAGCCTAAACCATTGATACAAGGCAGGATGGATCCATGCTTTCATGGTGTTTATGCCACCCAAATGTCTGATTGTGAGGGTTTTCTGCATTATTGTAGGGTTTTTACTATAAAATATTTAGTGGCCTTGAGGTTACTACTGTTGTGATTTGGTGCTATATACATGGCCAGGAAAATTATTCCCAATGTTTATCTTAGTATCCTGGTGTGGTCTTCTGCTGCTGTGGTCCATCTGTCTCAAGGTTTAGCCTATTGTGCATTCAGTGATGCTCTTCTGGATTTATTGCAATGAGTAGTTATTTAAAGTACTGCTGCCTTCCTATCAGCTTGAACCAATCTGGCCATCTTCCTTTGAACTCTAACAAGACATTTTTATGCAGAAAACTGCTGCTCACTGTCTATTTCTTCTTTTTACAACATTTTGTTGTAAGTCCTAGAGATTTTTTTTTTTTTTTGGTAAAATCATAGCAGAAATACTCAACAACCGTGCCATGTTAAAGTCACCTTTTTCACATTTCTTCCTCTTTCTGATGCTTGATATGAACTTCCTGACCACATCTACATGCCTAAATGCACTAAGCAGCTGCCATGTGATTAGCTATATGTGCTAATAAACTGTTGGACAGCTGTATAATGGTTCTGGTAATTTAGGTCTACTAGAAAACACACAAAGGCAATAAATGACATAATAAATAAATGTTACATCTGTAACCACGCTCAGCAGTGTTGTTACAGTGTAGTGACACACCCTGGAGACTACTTGTTCAACACTTTAGGCATTAATAAATTATCTATGCACTGTACATCAGCTTCCTTTACCTGAAACTGCCCAAGCAGCGTGATCTGTAAATTATAGCCTCGCAATATATGTTTAACACTGACACGCTCATGTGCATTATTATACAGATACATAACAAAACTCTGTGACACTTCAAAGACCAACACAGCAAGTGTGTAATTCTGTGAAATGCTGAGCCATCCATTGAGGATGCTTAAGCAACAGCATAGAAGACAAAAAAGAGGGCAAGGCAAGAAGCGCTAGAGACAGGCAGCACAAGACACGTGGAAAGGAGAGGATGATGTGTGAAAAGAAAGACAGCTGGGGAATAGCAAAGTGATGGAGGGGAGGGATGAGAAAAAGACAGCCGTCAATCACTCTGTGTCTAAGGAGAAGGATTGAAATTCTGATCAGATCCCCAAACACATACCTGAATTAAAGGAGGGAGACAGTACGGCCTGTACAATTGTGCTTTCAGCTTTCATTGCAAGCATATCTATGTGTAAGTTTGGTTTTAGTCTGTGCGTTTGTGTCCTTTTCCAGTATTTGTGAATCGTACATGCAGCTAAGATATTTTGTACATATGCACCAGTCTAAATGTTTAAATACAGGTTGTATTATGAGCATACTGGTGAAAGCTGCAGATATTCCCATGCTTTTTGTGTTGTCATCTTTGTGTTTTTGTATATTGTGTGTGCCTTTTTTTTAGATGTCTGTGCGTCTCTGTAAACAAAGGTTTCCAGGGCATACATAGATTCAACAACACATTAGTCCCTAGTTGGCTGAAAATGTCAATATTCACTATTCACACAAACAGAAAAGCTTGGTACGCCAAACCAGTGGGGGATGCAGGTCAGTCTTACTTTTTAAAGGTTACTCTATATGGCATTTCTTTTATATAAGAGAGAAATGAGGGATGAGAGGAAAGACTACAAAACAGAAGGGTTGAGAGATGGAGAATGCCACAGTATTACTCTTATGTTTGGTTTAAAATCCCCACAAACTGCTTTTATGGTGAGTAAAATAAATATGCAGAAGGCACGGATTATGTGAATTTCACTAAAAGCTGTTTTCACTTTTTTTGTTATTTGCAGGTATGAATGTGACATATCATTCATTAAACACTCTTCCAAAGTCCAAATTAACATATGTGATAACAGAGGAGGTAACTGTTCTAGAAAGTCATAGCACCTACTTTCCGTGCATTTCCCCTCACCTACGCCAGACAGAGTCTCTTCAGTAGTCAAAAAGCATCAAAAGCAGACTTTCACCTGCTGTCTACACCAGCGGTCCCCATAGACCGGTACCGGTCCGTGAGTCGTTTGGTACCGGGCCGCCAGAGTTGAGGTTCGGGTGTTAAATTTATGGTTTTCAGGGTTTTTATTGGGGTTTTTTTTTTATCATTAATTATTATTGTTTTTATTGTTAACTCAGTTTCACTGTGTCTTTTCCTTTGTGTTATGAATACATTTTCTTTCTTTTTTTTGGCACCGGTACTGGTTTTATTTTGTTGTATTTATCCACAACACCTTAAAAGCTGGTCCAACAAAATATTGTCGGACATAAATCGGTCCGTGGTGCAAAAAAGGTTGGGGACCGCTGCTCTACACCATGTGAGAAAAAGCTAATTTGACTATGTCCAAACATGCATATTCCAACACTGGTCATGTTTGGAGCTCATCATATAGTCTTCTGCTAAACTGTTTAGCTTCTTGATCACAGCAAGAAAAAAATCATTTTGGAATAATTCCATTTTCAAACTAATTGCAGAAACCCACCGTGTAATATACCGACGATTTGTCACGTTTGTTCCTGAGGAACGCGAAAGCTAACATTCCCCGTTCCTATGATACGCGCCGGGTTATGGAAGAAATCCCACATATTGACGCTCCAGGCGGTAAACCACGTTCCAGCCGTGTATTCCACCCCTAATGGTAACCTTATCCCTTACCTTAACCACCACTTTAACAGTTAGTTTAGTATTTTCCAAAGAGATTACAGTAAAATAAGCGTACAGGTGCAGATTCATTTCAAACAGTTCTCATGTTTTCTAATTTTTCCAAACTCATATTGCAAGGACGTGTTGGGTGGCCGAAGATGTGTCACCTAGCATAAAATGTTACGCTTTGGGAGTGAGAATATGCTGTACAGACACATTCCTTAAAAAAATGTATTATTACAAAATTTTAAGGTGACTATGCAGAACTGTTGTGCAAACTTTAGTTCTTTTGGGTCATTATTACATTAATAATTTTAAACATCCGTTTCCAAAAGAAAAATCCAGGAGTAAACCTATGAAATAGTCACTTACATAAGATATTAAAGGAGCGATGATAGCCACGTTTATGAGCAGTAAAACATGGTGATTAACAGTGATGCACTTGTGTGATGCTAGTTTTAGATCCTTTCAGTTGCTGACCAACAGATTCAGCGTGTCGCCCAAGTAGCTTACAAGCATACTGTTATCAAATCTCCCTCCGAGGTGTAAAACAGTAGGGAAAGCTAGTGAGAACGGCACAGATATTTTCACGGTGACTCCACTAGGCCTGCTAAGAGTTCCATATTTATTTGTGACTGATAGGAAAAAATCACAGATGACTCAAAACTAAATCAGCCAAATTATATCTGTATATCTATCTGTTGTGCCACTCAATTGAGTTTTTGATTTGATTTTTGCAACCCACTGCCTCCCTCGTGCTCTTTCTTTGTCTCTCTAGCATATTTTAATATATTTGAATTTTCTCCCCCGCTATCTCCGTGGCTCTGTCTCTGCATCTTTGAGACAGATAAAGCTTTGTGCTTTCGATTGGAGCGTAATGGATTATTTTCCTGAGTAGAAAATGACGGGTTATTTCCTTGAAGTCTATCATGGGAGCACCAATAGCGGTTTCTAAGTCAGCAGGGCTCAGTGGAACAAAGACGAAATTCAGGTGATTTGGTTTGGTCTGTCTTTGATGCAACAGTGGGGATGATTGGAGGAGTTTCATCTCTGTGTTTCTATCATTGTTCATCCTGCTCATGTCTCACTCTTAGGAGCTACCTCAGTGACTTTTAACATCATTCTTTCTTTTCTCTCTTTTTAGTTCTGAAAATAGTTTTTTTTTCTTTTGCATATAGAAATTCTGGCATAGATCTTTTTAATAACACTACAGAAAGTCAATATGTCATACACAATCCTAATGTGGTAACCTAGATACTGATCTAGGGTTTTATTAGGGCTCTGAGCTGCCATCTGTCACCTGGGCTTTTAAAAAATGTTGTGTGAAAGTAGCTTTATAGAAGTAGCATATGTTATATATAGTCAAATGCAAACTGAGAACCAAATTGAAAGTCTGTCTGAAAAGAAATTCTCTAGGCGTGTGTATTAGTGTGTGGCCAAAGACACCGATCCACAGCATATAAAATAGTGGGACCAAGAGATTCAGACAACAGCAAACAGAGGCGATGGGTTGCGAGAGACACAGGAAGGTGAAATGAAAAAGACCAAAAATAAATCAGAAATGTGAGAAAAAAATGCTAAGAGTCAGAATGAGACAGTGGTATCAGAAGGTTAGGAGCTGAAAGTATTTAGAAAGAAATTGTGAAAGGGAGTGGACAGAAAGCGGTGATAGACTAAAGGTGCTGTAGAGACAGGTGCACTTTTAAAGGCAGGGAGAGAAAGGAAGGAGAACCACTGCAAACATCTCCTGGGTGCCCAGATCAGATGTGGACCAGACAGTCAGTTGCATGATGTATTTTAGTTAGTCAGAGCATTAAGTGAAAACAATTCTATGCAGAATAGAAAGATGGCAAATAACACTGGGCCACCACCAACACGACACTTCTCTCGGTTCAATCCCAGCACCTCTCTGGCGTAGAAACACTAAATACAACTTGGAGAATTTGTGGGTGGGACGCAAGTGTGGAAGCATTTACTTATGGGTGCACTGTTGCATCCTAGCTCACTGGCTAGTGGGAGCCAATGAACTCTACTTGTATTTTTTTCTCTAAATATAAGCTAATGACTTCAGACATAGCGCCTGACAATATGTACAGACATACAACTGACTATACTTTAGAAATTATTTATTTTCACTTGGTTTTGGTAAACTGACAAAAATTCAGAAAATAAACAAATGAATAAACTTTGAAAACAGCACTTAACAATAGAAATCCTCACATGGTAAAAGTAAGGTGGGTGTTTTGGTCTACATGCTGTCAAAATTTGTAAAGTACATTTCACCACCTGATACCAATAATGAGAGACTTGGATTCATTTAAATTGTTGGATTACCAGATATTTTGACAATATCCTTCAAGTATAGACAGATTAATGATGGATAGAGAATGGCATCTGAAGTACAGAGTGCGGAGATGCGTAGTCTACTGCAATAGGAAGGTTATCTCCTAAAATCTCTTTAGGTAGGTAACAAATTTAGACAGAGAGCAATCCATAGATGAAAGGCAGGTCAAAGCTCAAAGGTGCTACCCTGTCTTGACCAGTGATAACGGTGTTTTCAAAAAAATCTAACAAATTCAGCTGAGATTAGCCTTCATTGCCACTTGTATTCCCTTGAACTATGTTAGGATCAGCCCCAAATTGTTTTCAACCCTAAAGCTTAATGGAAACTGTCAAGAAGAACATCCAAAATTCAGAAAGCAATATTACTGGCTTGGGATGTGACATAATAGCAATTTCTGTGCAATACCTGCAGCTATACTACATAATTACATGGTCCTGCAGTGATAAAGAAGAAGCTTAGCCCAAAGGTCAAATGCCAAAGGCCAGCTTTCCATCAAAATGTAGCTTAATTACTTTCTAGAACAGCGGAATCAGTACAGGTTACCATCAACTTCTTTTCTTAACATTAGTTAGGGATCAACATAACTAGTAGTAGTAATGCGTAAATATCAAACGCTCAAAGAGTATAATATATATACTGAATGCAAAGCTCAGTTCAGGTTGGTTTTTAAATCTCAAACTGTGATTTGCAAATAAATCTCCCAGCAAATAAAGAAAAAAGCTGTCTCACACCAGTCAAGTCAGTGAATGTTACTTCAGGAGTCTTCTTGCCTCCAAAAGAAGAATACTTCTTAGTATTCTGTGGACATTTATTTGGAAGAAAACCCTTTAGAGTAGATCCATAACAAACTAAAAGGACACATTGAACTATACATCATGCTTTCATGCTTTCGTGCTTAATTAGCTGTTAACCTGGACATAGATATGTCGCCACAATCAGATAGATCCATAAGTGTGAAACTGTTTCATGTTTGTTACAGAACACAGACAACAACAGGCTGTCTCTCTGGCAGGAGCAGAGATGTATGTTTGTCTCAGGCTTTGGTTTTTCAACATAAGGTCACACCTGTCAAGCATCTTTCAGTTACTTTGAATTTTTACATTATGATTTCCAAGTGGAAAAAAGAAAGAAAGTCAGATTTGTGTCAACTTTATTACATAGCGTCTGTAGTACAAAGCTGTGGCCAGTAGCTGGTTGATGCCGGCCTTGGTGGTAATACCAGCTGTCAAGCTGAAGGAAGGTGTCCCATGGACTGTGGCTGGCTTATGGGACTCTGGAAACAGTTCGCAGATACTAACACGCCAAGCAGAATGTGCCCCGTATCAGTAGCTGAAGTAAAAAAAATCATATGTGTGAAGAATTTTTGGTTCACCTTGAGGCAAATCTGATAAACCCACTCAGAAATGATTAAAATTAAAGGTGTTTTTTAAGTGTGTTTAGTGTGATGTGCAGATAGGAGTAGAAGTTCATCTAACGATGCCCTAATGTCTGGTGCAAACGAGGATGCAGTGAGTTCATTTCAATAATGACCAACACTCTACCAAGAGCAATTCAAATTACAGGGCCAAAAACAAGTATGGAGAGAGCAAGTAATGTACTAACAAAAAGCATATCACGTAAACCTAGATTTTATGCATGTGTTTCTCTCAGTAAACAGTGAGGTAATTCAGATAAATGAGAGGCAGCTGAGTGAGAATCAATAAGTTTATAATATAACAGTGAACTCTGGGGCGAATAACGTTTCTGTGTGGTCCTAAGGACTGAGACTCGGGTGGAGACGGGATTTACTCAGAGAAAAGCTGAAACTATTTAAGTATAAAAATCTTAAATTTGTTGTAGACCTGTATAATGTTTGGAAGAATACACAAAATAATTGCAGCACATTTCAAACTACCTGTGTCTTAATGTGTGCATTGCCCTTATTCTTTTCTGCAGGCTGAGTGAGACTAAATGTATATATATGTATATATATTTTCTTTTATTGTGTTCGATTTCTGTGTGTAAGACTGAAACTCTCTAAACCCATCATCGCACTGTAAAAAGTTACTAATCAAATTAAACCTTTGTGCTATAGCTTCAGTGACTGTATTGAATATTACCAAAGTATTTCAGTTGTCAAAAACACCAAAGTATATGTTCTTTTATTTTGTTATTTTTATTTGATGGTTGCATGTCTGTAGGTTGGGCTTATTGGATGTTAATTCTGTGGCTTGTTAGTTGGAAGACAGCCAGTTACACAGCAACAGATGTGGCAAACATCATGTGTGTATGTCAGAACACATGCTTTTTGTTTTACACTGTTAATTATGTTAAAGGAGCAATTTAGGACCCTGTGCTTCTATAAATATTTAAGTGCGATCACTGGAATTCCCCAAAGCCATGTCAGGCCTGCCCCGCCTGTCCCGTCTCATCTTTAAATAACTTTAAATGTCTAAAATACACGTCCTTCCCAAAACTAACTAAACTAAGACCTTAAATCCCCCCCACGAGTCACAAGTTGTGAATTTTCCTGTAAATGTTAATATTTTTTGGCATTTAGAAATGTACTACTGCTGATTGGCTTTTTTTTTTTTTCAGAAACATTATTTCCCCTCATTATGCCTTTTTTCCACAGCAATTTTTATACAGCTTGTGATTATTCTTGTGGTAAATGATTGTGTCAAATCAGCAGATGCAGTCACCAACGATACAGATTTCTTATTATTTATTATTATTTCTGTTTACTTATATTAATTGCTCGTGATTCAACTACATTGGATGTCTTTTAAACATTTTCCTGTTGAACTCTGGTTTCTTTTCCAACAGATATTATCTATTATATTAGAAAGTAAGAATTAGGTATCTGTGTCAGTCTATCAAAACACTTTGCATACGATCATTCTGTATATCTAGGATGTAGAAAATAAAGCTTTTATCATGAAGCAAATGCTGGTGGATGTTGTTTAAGCCAGTAATTCACAGGTTTACACCCAATAATTTTCAGCTTGTCACACATGGGCTAACTTTGTCACAAATGGTGGTTGTTGTATTTTGTATGAATCTTGTATTCTCTAAATTATATGTCATGCTTTCATTACATACAACTGTGTACACAATGTGCATGTATACACACAAAAGCACAGCCTCTTTTCTAACTTTTCATGCTAATGCTCAAGGAACAGATCACTCTGTTTAAAGCGTATGCCACTGTATACCACGGATGGATGGAATAAGCAACATGAACATTTTTATTTCATGTTAAGTTCGTTCATATGAAGATGTTACCAAAATCAGAATGGCATCAATAAATACAAAACAACAAACAAGCTTGGAAGAACTTTGTAGCAATGCAATATCGTGTTAATGGTAAATTAAAGCCATCTTCTGAGGACCAAGAAAATGCATAATCATCATCTAATGTTTTAAAATCTACAAAAGGTATATCCCCTGAGTGATAATAATAGTAACAGTTGATTTAGATTGGAAGACTGTGTTTGATGGCTGAATTTAAAAACGTATTTAAAAACGTTTCTCTAAGTTTCATGCTAATTTAATTTCATGCAAAGTGACCTACTTAGGACTAAAGGTAACTGTTTAGTCCAGACTAGAGGTTTGCACATATTTAAATTCAAATAGAAACCAGGATGTGAGATTTCTCAAGATTTTTTAAATTGGATGTGTGGTTTTGTAAGAAAAAGATGGTGAAATGTAAGGAGATAAAAACAGAAATATCTTTCTAAAAGAATCAAAGGTTCCTGTGAGTGTTAATGAGGAAAAGTGAGAATAAGGTTATCCCACCTCTTATGGTGCATCACAAAACCTGAAAAGAAAAAAAAAAGTGTTACTGAAATTGTTCGATGTTTCTCTGTCTTGCAGTCCTCAAAAGCAGAGCAACAAAATCAAGTTAGCTACATTTTGTCCAAGCAGTATGAGGTTAGCTAGTAATAGATTAGAAATACAGCTATTATATAAAACAGCGAGGGAAGTTGAGGCACTTTGTTACACATTATCTGTAATGATGACGTTATCTTCATAAAAATATTGATTTTCTAACACTAGTATGGATACACTTTAAATAATCATTCAACGGTCGCGTGAAAATTCATCATATGAAACTGAAGCATTTAACCGTGAGAATGCTTTCCTTTGGAAAATTAGATAAATAATTAAGACCATCTAAAACAAAGCAGGAAGCATTCATTATTAAATGTGGTTCCACCCAAGCATTACAAGGTTGTTGGAATCTAATTAGTTGCAACAATTTAATATTTTCCAATGTTAAATTATTTTTAATGACAAATATGCAGTCATATTTATGGCGTACGACTACGGTTCATGACATCATTAAACAAAAAAGGCATTTATAAAAAAAAAATAATAATAAAACATTGTTGGGTTGGCTGGAATGACAGTTATTTAATGTGCAAAAAATATGGTGACAAGCTATGAAAAGAGATGTAGCCCGTACCGCTTTTCCTCGACTTCCAAACTGCTCTCTTATTTCTTGATTTATTGATAGCTCTAATGTAGCTTCTGCGTACTGTGTTTAAAACCTAAGCCTCTGTCCTTTCCTGTGTTCTCACCTCTTCAGAGCTTCTCTCAAGCCACCCACCGTCCTCCTGTTCTCTGCTCCCTTCTTCCCTACCCTTCATTAATTTTTAAAATGACGAATAGAAGGCCCATTCATGATGTGTAATCTCCATGTTTTAATAATAGGATGGTTCACAACATACATTAATTTGCAACACACTCACACGCGCACACACACACACTCACACACAGCGGGACCCAAGTTGCCTCCGTAAAATCAATGTGTGACTACGCGACAGAAAAAAAGAACTGAAAAAGGAAAAGAAATTACAAAAATTTTAGATTGAGTATAACAGGAGTAGAAAAGTTAAATATTTCCTTGTCACATAGTATTTTCGGTGCTGATGAGACACTTTTTAAGCAATGATAGAGAGTAAAAGTCATATATGGAAATTAAAATTGCATGAATTTGTCAGATGGTTCAATAAACTGTCCATTTTCAAAAAGTTTGAATTTTCTGGCAATTATTTCATGGTTCTGCTGTTC
>VUQR01016585.1:0-14845 GCA_015108515.1 Hemichromis elongatus
ATGACAGAACTGTGACACCAAGATTGTAAACGTAACATTGCATATTCTAAAAATGGTGGGAAGAGATGTCAGAGCTGTCCACCACGATTTGTTTTGCTAAAGTGAATAAACACAATCCGCCCACGCTTTCCCTGTTATTGTCTCACATCGATGTCACACAGTCAAAACTTCTTCATCTTGAGCAAGTCTCAGTGACAGCACACTTTAAAATGACTTTCAAGCTAATGTTGCACCATTGTCACCACAGCTTCCCTCCAGATGCACGATGAGAGCTGCAAAAATGCAAGAGTAGTAAAGAGGAGAGCAATAATGAATCTCTTGACAGTTTTGCTCACATCTTCACCCCAACAAAAAGTAGTGCCATAAAGAAAAGAAAATAGAAAATGCCAAATTAAATCAATAGTGTAAACGCAAATTATTCTGTTTTGGACTTTGTCACAACTAATAACGCGGCTAGTGACAACGGAAGATAACCTTCTCCTGCATTCTATTATGCACACTCAACAAAACTCATTCAAAAACTTGTTTAATCAGCCTGTTTGCTAGAATCTCACCAGCACTGTGCTGCAATATGTTTTGGATAAACATAGCCACCAAATAATACACATTATGTTATGTTCTGCCTGCAGACAATAGTACATATCCAGTGCTCTTGGCACTCATTTTTTCTTTCTAACAGCTGATCTTGACGCTTTGTTGTACTCTTTTACAAGGACAGTTGGTAGCATCACACTAGATGATTTTACAGATTGGCAGTATTATCTAACTTGTGTTTTTTTTCACTGAACATGACATATGCTACTATTATCTGTACTGCAATGTGATTACATTTTTTGTTTATTATATTAAGGCTGCATATTTAAATTTCATACCTATCCTAACTCAAAAGCAACCAAGTTGGATCTGAAATCATGAAGAATTTTATTTTAATCTTTATGAGTAGAAGGTAAAATACACGGTCATGTTTTATGGCAACAAAACATATTTACACAACTCAGCCTTACTTCTGGGAATATGCAAATTTGTACCAATGTTAAGTGTCAAACTCACTGAGTGAAATGACAGAACTACGTGCAGTGAAGCTGTGAAGTAATCTATGACATTTTCATATAAATAAATTTGATTTTCCTCTTCATCCGGTTCAGCTTGTGAAAAACATTGGTTTAATACTCTTGACAGCTCTCACCTGCTCAGGTAAATTTTCATGGATGTTTGAAAAAAGTCCAATCAGGTTTTAGGTTTCTGGCTTCTTTGATAAAAATTGGATAAGTTTTAAATGAAAGTGTAGCTGGAGTCTGGATGCAAACTGGTTGCTTAGGGTTGGTGGTGGTCACTAGGTGAAATGGTCACAGAGGTATACAGGATTGGAATCTCTTTCTTTGTCTCTGGCAGATGGCTGGAGTCAACTGTAGTTTGAATTGAAGATACCGACTTGCCAAATGCACAAGAAACAGTAGGAAAACTGTGACTGATTGTTGTGAAGCATGACTTAATTCATTTCCGGTTTGCATCACAGTTTCTTCAATTTCACAAACCTTCAGTCAATAGTTGACGAATGTGTTTTTCAGACAAGTCTGCATCTTTCATACAAACTATAGGCGAGTGCAACAATTAGCTAGCCATCAGCTAGCAACCAAAGCAATCACAAAGAGCTTTTTGTGCAAAACAATCCTTGTGACTCATTTTACACATTACACATAGGGAATAGACATTCTTTCCCAGTAGCCTGTCATTGCTAGGGTATTGCAGACTGGTCTCTATGCCTGTGTGACTGAAGTCAGGGGCAGCACGGTGGCACAGTGGTTTAGCACTATTGCCACCCAGCAAAAAGGTCCCGAGTTCAATTCCACCATCAGACCGGGGTCTTTCTGTGTGGAGTTTGCATGTTCTCCTCGTGTTTGCGTGGGTATTCCAGCTTCCTTCCACAGTCCAAAGACATGCACTTTGTGGGGATAGGTTAATTGATCTTTCCAAATTGTGAATGCAGGAATGAATGTGTTAGCCCTGCACAGGTGTACCCTGCCTCCTGCCCTATGACAGCTGGGATAGGCTCCAGTGCCTCCCTGTGACCCTGAAAAGGATAAGCGAAAGCAAATAGATGGATAGCAAGCACTTACATAGTCAACAGATACATCTTTGCTAACCACGCTTGCTAGTGTTAGCTAATATCTGAATCTGCTAAAACCAGGAAATCAGGGCATGTTAACATACTGAGTTTTTTTTATTTTTTTTTCATCAAATTTTAATCAGAATTAGCAGGTGACTTCTTAAATTTTGGTTAAAAAATATTTGTGAAGTCACAGTGACTTTCACCTAAATATTCTCATCCTTGAGTCCAAAGACATTCATTTCAAATTTGAAGACATTCATCAAAGGTGACCCTCAGATAGCTTATGAGTATAATTTTGTGTGAGGTCACACTGATCTTGACCACAAAAATCTAATATTTTCATCCTTGAGCCAGGATAAGTGTTTGGCCAAATTGACAGCAGAAGTATGACAAGAAAAGACGTTTCAGTACTCAACCATATTGACTGTCTTACTATTTGCGGCTCTCAGTCTGGCGTTAATCTCAGTCCTTCTTAGCTGCTGAGCATGTTGTTTTGACCATAATGCTGTGTAGGAGCAGCCGGTGCTGAATTACAGGTAACAGTGGGCTTTATCTCTCCACCAACGGCTGTAAACCTGCTCCCTCTCAGCCTCACAGTGTGATGGCTGGTTTGGGGAAAGTGGGTGGGAAACCTCTGAGGGGAAAGGTTGGTGTGTGTGTAGGTGGAAGATGTAGGTTATCTGAGAGTAGAATCATGGTTAGATACAGAGATGAGCAATACCTCCTCCTTTGGCATGTGGCAAATAGTACATAACCGTGTGCTGAATTTGGAGTCCTACTGTATGTGCCGAGCTTTCAGCCTACGGTCATTATTATTCAAATTACCTCAAGAGCCAGACTGCACAAGGGAAACACGTCACTTCTTGGCATCACACAGCTAACAGGAGGTTCTCAAAGGAGATGATACATCTGTTCCGATTCGTGATTATCTGTGGATTCAAAGATGCTGTCTGAATATACCGATTATATATGTGAGACTCCCAAAGGTCCCAAATTTATCTTTCTGAAAGGGGTCTGTGTTTTTTGTTTTTTTTTAGACAGGACAGATTTAACAGTTATGGGGAAAAATGTAATTGGCAACACAAAGTCATTTTAAAAATGCTATTTGTAGACATTTTTGAGATAATGGGATGGAAGTGTAATTTAGGATTATAATAAGTAACTAATAAAATAGCAATATGAAAAAAAACCCACATTAGGTTGTGCAAGTTAGGATCAGTAGGATTAGATAAAATAGATTTAGTGTTGCTGTAAGAATTTTTGGAACAAAATCAAAACTTTGTATCATAAAATAATGAGATTTTATATGTAACAGTTTCTATGGTGTCTATGCAAAACTTTGGCATTGCTATGATAAACTTTCTAAATCTTTTAAGAGCTGAGATTGTTTCTTGCACTACTGAAAGGCCAAATTCAAAGTGATGGAAATAAGTCAGCTATTGTGTGGGTGATCAAAGAGTTCTTCTGCACATAAGAGTACTTATGAGCCTGTTTTAGGATACACTGAGTTTGGTTATTTCACTTTTGACTTTTCCATTCTGTTGTTTAAAAGCCTTTCACTTTATTCAGACAACAAACCAGCCATCAGACTGGTTACGCTCTTGTTGGTTAGGACCTCGGACCTCATTCGACCCACAGAGGCCTTGTAGAATAAATGCATTGAGTTCACTGTTTGTATATATAGGCTTATCCAGTTCAGCTGCCACTGTAGCTTGGTGAATGATACAATGCATGTGAATCAGATCTTTAAGAGAGCAAAAACTCTCTTGAAGGGTTTTTTAAAATATATTTGTTGATTATGAGAATGTCATATTTGCATAGGATGTGCTTTCATATGGGTTGACCTGCTTGTGAAAACTTAGCTCGTATTTCAGGGCAGGACATTAAAGTTGTATATGTTTTTTTTACTGCACTTTTGTATGTTTGTTGTGGGGATTTGCATTATTTACCACTGGGCCCTCAGTTTTTCTGAAACATCTTTGTAGGCAAGGTAAGGCTTGCTGCCTCATTTTTTTTTAAATTTACATGATCTGATTGTTTTACCATAGCTAGCTGAATGCAAGTGAATGACCTAACCAGGGGTGTCGAACTCCAGGCCTCGAGGGCCGGTGTCCTGCAGGTTTTAGATCTTACCCTGGGTCAGCACACCTGAACCAAATGATTAGTTCATTACGAGGCCTCTGGAGAACTTCAGGATATGTTTAGGAGGTAATTTAGCCATTTAAATCAGCTGCGTTGGATAAAGGACACATTTAAAACTTGCAGGACACCAGCCCTCGAGGCCTGGAGTTTGACACCTGTGACCTAATCTATTTGATAAATTACTTCATAGCAAAAAAGTAAATGCGGAGCTAGTATCATGGTGTATCAGCAGTAAAAAAGTAATACTCATGTACTTTCTAGTGCGTGTACAAAAAACAACCATTAAAAATTTAATTAGATTTCAAAGCTATCATTTTCTGTTTAGGTGCATGAACATTTCAGCAAACAGTTTTAGATGAGATTTAAGAGTATAATGTGAAAAACAAAACAAAAAAAGCTATTTACTGTCAAAGTTTTAAAGTCCAACAAATTATGGCGCACTGAATGTAGTTAACTGTTGAAAATGGCCAGACCTGCTTATTACCCCACTAAAATCCCAAGGTTAAAATATTCTGTTCCTAGATAGCACATAATAGCTAAGCTTTAAAAAAGAACCTGCTCTCTCCTTCTGATGTTTATTTCGCTATTCACCACTTTTCTCATCATCACTTGCAGATTACATCAATAAATCCATTATTTCAGCACACTTTGCAAGGTCAGGAAAAAAAGCAAAAAAAAAGCAGTTTTCTTTGTTTTGGTGCATTTTCTCTGCAGGACTGATCACCTTTTTCTTTCTATCCACGTTTAAGCAGGTTTTTGAGTATTAGATACCAACAGCCTGAAAACATACTTTCAGTGGTGAGGGTAACTGGTACCTTTTTCATGGACTACACCAGTCTTGCTGCTGCAGCAAAGATAACCTTCAAGGTTTTTATATAAGGTATATGATGCCATGGTTGTGAAAGAATATAATGGCCCTTCCCGATAGCCTGCCCCATCCTCCTTTTCTACGTAGAAATATTGACATAACAGACTCTTACATCAGTGAGGTGTATGGATGTAAGGGTTTCAAAAGAGAAGACAGAATATTTGAAGGTTACTCGAAAAGAAACTAAAAGAAACAACCAAAAGGAAAAACATTAAAAAATTTATTAATAAGTTCATGTCTCTTCCATATACCATAATATCATATTTTCTTACTATATTATCAGATTTCTTCTCTCCTTCCTTCTCCAAACGTTAAAACCGCTTGTTTGCAATGCTGCTTATAAATATATAAGCAACCTTTACTCATGCTGTTTAATTTGACCAAAGCTCAGCATCAACTTCAATTAAATACATTTTTTTTACTTCTGTGTAAACTTTAGGGAGTTTTTCACTGGTCCCACCTACAAGCTATTAGTAATTTCATTTTTTTAAGCCAAATTTAATTCTCCCACTGAGCAAAAGCAATTGCTGTAATGAGAAGTCTAGTTTTTTGTATCTCTGAAAATCTATAGTAGTTTTAGTGATAGGACAATATGCTGGGATTCATTTGGTCTACATTAAGGCTTGACATAGTAATGCTATTGAGCAATGACACAAGAGTTCATTTTTGGAAAATAGTCTATTGCAAAATAGAGTGTACATGCCACATACATGATCAAAAGTTTAAGACCACTTTAAAAAGGGTAACAAAGAAAATCATATTTTGCATGATTGGATCTTAATAAGGTTTGAAGCAGAGCTTCAGCATGCAACAAGAAGAAATAGGAGTGAGACAAACTGAAAACTACGCTTAAACTGAAACAGGCTGTTTTACAGCTGATCCAAAGTTTTTCATGTCAGTAACATTGGAAACCACCAGGACCATCAAGGTAAAAATTTTCTCATTAGAGTATAAAACTTTCGTCCATCTTTCAATGCCCCATGTTAGGTGCTCTCTTGCCAAGTCCAAATGCAAAGATTTTTGCTTTTGAAGCCCTTCAGTCTCGGATGCCGTCTGATGGATATGGGGCTGCAGTCGGCACCAGTAACGGCCTTAATTTGGGTCGGGGATCGTACAGTGTCTTGACAGACAGCTAATTGGGTCCTCTGGCTCAGTGCTGGTGAAATTTTTTTGAGTCTTCCACTTGACTTTCTTGTTCCATAACCCTCAGGGTCATTTAACAAATTCAAAATGACTGTCTTACTGCGTCCCACCTCAGCAGCTAGAGACCCTTCTTATGCAGTTTAACAACTGACCACGTTCAAACAGGGAACATTTTCTTGCCTTTGCAACATCATGACAGTGGGACTACCTGACAGAAAATGACAATGAATCCAAATTTTTGCACAGATTTGGCCTTTTAAAGGGATGTGGTCCTGAACTTGGGATCATCTGTAAAACAGCCTGTTTCAGTTTAAGCGTTGTTTTCAAAAAAATGCTTTGTCTCACTCCCATTTCTTCTTGCATGTTGAAGCTCTACTTGAAACCTTGTTAAGATCCAACCATTTCTTTAGTTGAATCTATGAAAATGTCAGATAAGAGTTTCCTCAGATGATCCCTCTACTGTTAACAAAGCCTCATCAGAAATGGTCTCAGTAATGGGGTGGCTGTCATGAAGCCACCCCATTGGTGTCAAGAAGTCAAGAAGAGAGAAAATTACACAAGAACTGATCACACAAATCAGTGGCAACAACCAAAGAAGACTTTTACAAGAATTTTACACTAGAAGCCTAGAAAACGAAATACTTAAAGGAATTACAAGAATAATAATGTAATGTATATTTTTATAAATCCTCATAGGGAAATTACTCCTCTGCATTGAACCCATTCAACTCGCGAAGCAGTGGCCAGCAACCATTCCAGTGCCCAGGAAGCTGTGTGTAGGGACGGTAGCTTGCTCAGGGGTATCTCAGGGTAGCCGTTCAGTGGATTCGAACCCCTGACCTTCCAAACACTCTTCCTACTGAGCTATCCTTGCCTATCACAGTTCAGACTGCGTTGAAGAATAAATACCAAATTTGGTATTGACTCTCAAGCGAATCTGTTTTAACCTTATATACTATATTTCCATTTATTTTTACACATATACATTTTAAACAAATTGCTACACCTATTTTACCATTTTCTTTGCAAAATTTAAGAAAATGACAGGTAGATTATGATGCTGAGTGCAACATCTTTGGTTTTTTGGACTCTGGTGAGTGAATGTTTTCTTTTTAAAATGTAAATTGAAACTGGTAGCTTATCATTTGTGAATGTTATCAGACTACCGACGTTCAGAGCCTGCAATGGCTTAAATAGATGAGAAGGGTAACTATTGTGTAGGTTGGCACTGGCGAGTGAATGGGGGTGACTTGAGAGGTGACAGGAAGCGATCACTTAAACGGCACCTTCTTGAAAGCTTAGGAGGGAAATATATTAGGAAGAAAATGAAAACATCGACTAGTGTTTGAAACACAGCCTCCTGTTTCCTGTAGTGTACAGGATTTTTATTTATATTAAAAAATCCCTCAAGGTGAACTAATTTGTGACACCTTAAAATAAGAAACCAACAGTTTACCAACAAGGCTTAGCTTATATCTTTCTTTTTTTATATAACTGCTTACTGCACAGTTGTTGCATATTCATGTGATTTCTAAGAAAAAAATAAACAACCACATGACACTGACATTGAGTTTTGAAATACATGAAAGGATCTAAATCAGTAGAGAAAGTCAGTATATGTAGTAATATTGAATTGTACATATAATGGCATTCATGTATTGTCCATTGTATACAGATGAACCCAGTGGAAAGACCCTGATACTTGCAATATACACAGACACAGTTGAAATAAATGTACTGAACAAAGCAGTAAATACCTTTTAAATTAAAATCTTCCATATCCATTGTGCAAATTAACTTCAGTGTTTGTAGCTGAGGTGTGACTGACAGCTAGATCTTCTACAGCATTATGTACCTTATTCAGCTGCAGATTAAGTCCATTCTCACTTTCAAGAAGAGTGATTTCTTGGCTCTTTAATAAGCTGTCACTGACTTTCCACTGCTATTAAGAAATTCAACAGTCTGTTTACAAGCACAAACTAAATACACAGAGATATGCAAAGCACTGCTGAAGTGGACAAAAAAAAAAAAATTCTTTGCATGACTCTCTGCTAAATACATTGAATAAGAAGCAGAGAAAGAAAGAGAGAAGTCATTTTAGGAGGCAGAGAGGATGGAAAAAAGGGAAAGGGAGGGAGCATGGCTTTATCAAGAGCCAGACAAAACTACCCACGCTCTCTGCAAAGGCTTTCTCATCCAGCATACTTTAATGAACAAGTGACTCCAGGTGCTTTCAGCAGGTTTCTAAGAGAAACACAGACACACATACATACTCACTTTAGCCACACACATGCACACACACTTACACATATAGATAAATGTTGCCTACTCAATTAGACAGACACCTCTAAATTGGCGCCTTGGAGAGTAGGCAGGAGAAAGCGTTTGAGAACGGAGAGAGGGGAGGCGGTGACTGCTGATGTTACTGTGTGGGGCTTGAGGGATGGAGTGGCATTGAGCTCTGTTTCGGTGCAGTCAGTGGCTGCCATGGGGATCAGCCTGCACGGGTCCAACAACAGGACAGCCAGCATGTGAAGGGAACAAGGCTAGCTATTTCAAGCAATCAAAGGCACCCAAATGGAGAGAAAAGCAAAAGGACAAGTAGTGGGTGATAAGATGTCCCCTGCAGCCAGGCACACAGGTGTTTCTACTGTAGCTTCACAGAAAGGAATGGAGATTAAAGGACAGGGTAAAAATAGCCCAGCGTATGAATACGTCACATCTATTTCAGAGTGTTCTACAATGAAACCTGCTGACTCAAAGTAAGCCTTCTTTTCAGCCTACTATTAAAATATGTTAGATCTTATCAAGAGACTCTTATAAAATGGAATAGACGCAGAAGTAAAATTTATGAATATCTTCGCATTTTGGATATGACCTTGTGTATTCTGTTCTTTTCAGAAAAACTCTCAAAAGTGTCTGCAGTTTTGTGGTTGTGTAATTTGAACAATTTTCCCACAAAACAAGGTTACCAATTTTACTATTTCAGAATCCATTAGAGAATAACAGTTATTTGGTTTTGTTTTATTTTGCTGTTTGTGCAGCACAAAACACGAAGGTTCATATTTAGAATGCAATATATAGAGAATCTACAAAACGTAAAAGGGATAAAACAGAGTTTCAAGGATTATTTTGCTATATCAAATAGAAGTAATTAAGTAAGAAATGTTAAAGACTAAGGATTAAGTTGCCATTCTCATTCTCAGGCCATCAAATATGACCACTTTTGCCTTACAGCATTATCTTTTGGTGTTGGTGTTACACACACTTGATTTATGGAAATATTTTTTATTTATATATATATAGCGCCAGATCACAACAACAGTCGCCTCAAGGCGTGAAGGCGGAGTGAAGGGTCTCCCTCTTAACCTGTCACAATGAAAACAAAAGTCTTTATTAAACTCCCTTTTTCATTTTCTTAAAGTAAAGCACAAAGCACCAGGCACATCTAAAAAAACTGGCTAGCGCAAAGCTTCCAACTGGACTCAAACTACAGTCTTGGCAGCCAACCCATAACATCAGAATGTGGACTTTAATGGTGTGATAAAAAATTATATCTCTTGATGTCCTGTATTGCTGCCCCCAGTGTGCCAAGGCACCAGTGTCTTGTGTGCATCTCTGCTATCTATGCCAAAGACATCTGACTTCAATCGCTTTTAATTTTCATTTGGTGTTATTATTCTTTTACTGCCTTCATCATATATTCATAGTAGCTTAAAAATAATTTTCCCCATTTGAAACAACTATCTCTCGTGCTAAATGGAAACCCAGTTTACCCAGTTAGATACATTTCATGCCTTTAGGCCAGTCTAGTCTGGACCATCTTTGACCTGTCTACTACAACAAATTTTGAACAACAATTTTGAAGAGTAATTTATAAATTATAAATTGCTTATTTGACAATAAATAATTGAATGAATGATAAATACCTAATGTTAATGTTCATCTGTCCAGAGGTCAAAATGGTATTTTGGCCCCTAAAGGTGGTTGAGAATGACCAAGCTCCTGTGGGATCTCATAAGATGGACACGCTGGTGATGGCTAACCAATTGGAAATAGTAACGGTGGAAAAGCAGAGAAAGAATCCATAGTGACAGATGTACCTACACCAAGCCAAAGCAACATCAGGAAGAAGGAAAACAAGAAGCTGGAAAAAGGCAGAAAGAGCAGTAAGGGAAGATGTAGAAGTTGAAGGTATGTTTGTTATACGGGTTTGTTAATCTGCTTATGGAAGCCGACCAATCAGAAGACACTGGGGTGATCGGGCACTGCAGGAGCTAAAATGCCTGATTTCAGAGAAAGGCCTATTTAAATGGTGGCAGCAATGTTTTTATTGTAAATGATGCAAATTATATATAAAATTCCGAATCAATGAGCGTGCGTCTCAGTGCTGCTCCAAAATAACTTTTTGCCTCACTGAAATGTTTGTGCACAAAAGCCTTCATTTGAACATTCTCTAATATTTGCTTTAAATGTTTACCCTCGGAGGCAGTTTTCTTCTTTTTTTTCCTCCAGCATTTCGCCAACTTATCTCTACTTCGCTAAGAAGAAAACTTTTTTGAAAGTTTGCTCGACTGCTCCAGCCGCCAGCTTTCTTTGTGCAACCTTTGTAAAAACATAGTCAGAATATTAGAAACTTTAATTTGCCAATAAATTTTAATACAACTGTAATTTTTCTATATTGCAGTTTCATAACCCTAAAAAATGGGATGACTGGAATTTGTCACAGCGATAGTATGGGGCTCATAATGTTCTCATGCAGCTAATAATATACCGGCGAGATGAGAGGGAGGATAAGCAAATGAATGAGTGTTTGGGGGTATAATATAATACGATCATCGTAATGGAGGCATTCATGCATAAACTGAAGTCTTCAATTTTGTCTGTTTTCAGCTCTGATGCTCTCACACAGCCGTTGCCTGCCGTCCTTATTATTATATTTTCTTTTTTTGGGGGGGGTTGTTGGTTTTAATAATCATTAAACAAGCCTATTTTACACTGCTGTTCAGACTTAGTTTCATTTTGAAGACTTAGTCTCAACACACAATACACACAAACCGAAACACACACAGAGGATGCCACACATGCTGCTTTTGTTCTGGAGCATAGCTCCCTGGAGGCTTCTCTCAGGCTGTTCTGAGAGATACTATAGTAGGGACCATCTTCATATACTCTCTCCCCCATTGTCTGACCTTTACAAAACACAAGTGTGGCATTTTCCTTTAATCATCTGCACCTAAACGCACAAGAAATGGTGCCGTGCCACATTTAAGGCATCCTATGGTCGACGAGAGAAGGATTCACTTTCCTTCCTGGAGAGATTATTACACCTAGCAGCAAGCTTTCACTCACATTGTGTAGTTGTCTACATTTCGTAGATTTCGTAGATATGTTTTTGCTCTGTAATCTGCTTTTTTTATGAGGGTGTTCTGTTTTTGTTCAGACGAAAGGATCTCAAACTCTTAGGCAGGAAAAGGTTGCTCCTCATAGCAAAGACAGCAACGTCTAGGTAGAGTGAATCACAAGTGAAGTCCAACAGAAAAAAAAGAAAAACTAGAGGAGTAAGTGAATTAAGGGAAACCACACAGAAGCACGGGCAGACCTGTAGAGAAGTTGTTAAAAAGCAGAAAGTAAAGCGCACGGACTCACACTAAGAGGCAGAAAAAGTAAACACTAAGGTACATGAGGGAGGTGATCTTACAAGCTAAAGACAGGACCCTCAGCCGCGACAGTGGCTGCATATTGGAGCTATATGCTCGACTTTCCATGGCTTTCTGCCTTTCGGCTCCTTTCAAAGGCTTTCCTTTGTCTTCCAGTCAATACACTTTTCATTTCATCTGTGCTAGAAGCTCGGCTCAAGGAACACACACAAACAGAGAGACTCCTAAATAAATTCTTTCAGTATGCCCTGTGTAGGTGAGGCATTCACTCCTGCTCTGAATCACAACTACTGGGATGGGAAAGCCACTCAGAAGTGGATTTTTCTGCCTGACTTTTCCCAAGGACACAGTGTTGTGTTGTCTGTCTACAACTGAAGATAAACAAAAAAACAAAATAAAAAAAAACAAAACAATGAACCACACAATGGAAATCTGTCAGCACTGTGGTTTTTCTTTTCCGCCCCCCCCTCTCTCTAAATATCAGATGTGACTTTGGAACACAAATCAATGTGGAGGAGACAGGAGACATTTGTTTACACATTTTTTCTAGATGTCAGTTCAGCTGATTTTTTTTTTTTTTTTATGAGGAAGATTTCCAAAACAACAAACCCCCACAAAAAACTGTTACCAGTGTAAGTTAAAATCGTATCAAATCCTAATATTTTCTGTTCGTAGCTCCACAAAGTTTGCTCATATAAGCGTTCCAGGTGAAATACAAACATTTGAGCAAATTTTATGGGATACATTTTACGCATATAGAGGAAATGTGCGTTCATAGGAAAACCACACTACCTGCTCCATTTATATTTTAACTGTGTAAGCAAACTGTAACAATGTTACAAAGGCTCGATGATGACGTGAAACTAGATAGAAAAAAAAAGATTGTCCAAATCAAAGAGATACTTGACCCAAAAGAAAGGAGGTCAAGCAGACATAGAGCTGGACATAGAACAGGTGCAGTCATGGGTGATGTTGTGCTCTCGGGTATGTCAAAAGATTAAGTTCCTCTTGATGGTAAAAGGTCTGAGGCAATTCTACAGGGTTCATATGGAGATTTACCTTTCAGATCTTAGCCAACATCAATTGTATGACTTGTTATCATAATTTTATGTCCAGTGCCATAATACATGAATAAATACAGTCTTCGTATGAGACAAATAGAAAGTGTCAAGTCTGTCAGGATGTATTGGAGGAAGAACCTAAACACAGGTCACATAAACAGGCAAAGTAAGAACAAAAACAGAGAGGGTGATCGATGATGTGGAAATGAAGCACAGGTGGAAACGATCAAATACAAGTGATTGTAATGAGGGTGGTGCAGACAGTTTCAAAGCTGGGAAAGGTGCAAAGCAGGAAGTAAATTTTAAACACGACACAGAAAAAAGTAACCTTCAAAGGACAGGAACAGGAAACAGGAAACAGGAAAAAAACAGACATGGAAGCTAATAATAAACACGATGATAGAGAAGGCTGACCAAACTAGAAACATGAAGAAGTGCAATAACACCAACCATGACAAACCTGCTACACACACACAAAAAAGGATATTATTGTGGAGTGTCTTACTTCAGGTGCATTTTAATGGCATCATTGTATGTATATCAAGAAGTGAATCATGCTCCCCACTGCCAGCAACATTAATTAGTTGGCAGCGGGAAGCATGATCCAATCTAGGCATTTATAAAAAGAATGAGGGAAGAAAATGGGTATAGGCTTGGCACTTTGCTGCAAAAATGTTGGGCAGATTTGAGGTTGGAGCATTTTTTACAGAAGCCATGTTTTACAGTTTTTGTTTGTTGAGATGCTCAAAGTTGTGTCTGTGTCAGGTTCCAAATTTCAATTTGCACCAATGATCTGAATCAATAATCAAAAAATAAATGGAGGTCACGGTGCTGCCCAAAATTCTACCTGTCGTACCACATATTCATTTTTATTTTTTTTTTTAAATTTTATGAGCTGATTTATATTTTTTTTCCACGAACCTGAAAAAACTTTTTCTTTTTCTTATGCTCTTGCAGAGCCTGTTGATAACTCTGTTTGATTTCTTCTCTACAGTAGGTGATCCATTACACGTTATAGCAGTGCTATACGTTGCCTGACATTTTCAGACTAAACAGAAAGATTTGAAACTGGTGGCGGGTGAAGTTGCAGTCACAGATGTGCTGATGAGGATATAGAACACAGATACAGGTAAATGCACATAGATAGTTTGTTCCGTCTTCTCCCAGTTCATCTTTACAGACCTCCAAGTTGACCCAAGTAACCTTTCTACAAATTGGAGAAAAAGAAAAACATTTTTAAATCACTTAGTAGAAAACTTTGAGTGCTGGCTTAGTGTTACCTTTTCTTTTCTGTGTTCATGTGAAATGTTAAAACTGCAAATAGAGAAGCTAAAGAGGCTAGAAGGAAATCAGGGAGCAAAAAGCTTACAGGACCATGTTTTTCCTTCACTGCACATATAGTTTTCCACATGGGGACACATGAGGACTGAGTTTTTCTTTTTTTTTTCTGCTGGTCTATTGATCGGTGTTGTTCCGTCAGTCAGCTTTATGATATGAAACACTTTTGGCTGTCATCCCTCCTTTTACTTAGCAAATGAAACAGAAGGAGAGTTGCTCCCGTCTGACCTGTTGCTCCATCCTTTGTTACGAACTGAAGCAGAACTTAGTTCATACATTGTGAGCTTTGCCGAATGTGGGGACATTAAACAGATTTTCAGACCACTCCATTAATCACTTAACTTTAAAAGATTTCTAGGCTCTTTGTGATAGTTTGAATACACACTCAAGTACCCAGGTCTCCTGAGGTCTGCACAAAATCTGATCGTCCATCTAGATGGCTTTTAAAATATTTTCTGAAAAGATTGTGACGTTTGACTACTTGAAGCAAAAAAAAAAAAAAAAAAAATTAAACACATTTTTA